>OMKZ01021494.1:10526-36217 GCA_900302535.1 Neoniphon sammara | reverse complement strand
TCATATATTTTACTTTTATTAGGCTACTTATATCGTTTCTGTATTGAGTTACTGTGCTTTTCTTTTGAATCTGTGCGGCACTTCAATGAGTCTCCAGTGACATGGGATTTACCAAGGGATTCCCTTTTAAATCAGCTGTAGGCAGATAGATAAATAGATAGATAGATAGATAGATAGATAGATAGATAGATAGATAGATAGATAGATAGATAGATAGATTGATATGTAATATGCATACGCAATGTACTGATTTCATTGATTATTCATGTTTTGTACGGTCTGTTCATTTCTTCATATCCTTGCCCAAAGACTACAGCGACCTCAAGTGTGTTTACGTGTACAAAGCACCTTAATCCTTATAATGCATTAGCTTATTGTGCAATTACTGCTAGCTGCAAATGCCAACATTTCTAAGCACACAGGGGCAGTTTAGTAAAGCCGTGTAGGTTAGGTCACATGATGGTCTAAATGCTGTTTCCATCGCTTTTAATGTTCCACTGCACAGCCTACAGAAAGGAATCAGTCACAGCAATCAAACTGCATGAATTCAAAAGTAATCCTGTTATAATATTTTAATACATTTTAAAAATAATTTAGCTATGCAGTCTCATTACATGATCTTGCGATTACAGCTCCATTTATTTGCAAACACTGTTGGAGTAACATGCCCAGTGGCTTTCTGCTGTCTGTCTGCCTGACAACTGCACTGCAGTCCCAGGTTATGTAACTCCCGTGTGTGTGTGTGTGTGTGTGTGTGTGTGTGTGTGATTTAGAAATTGCGCAATTGACATTATGCACCAGCGGTGTGACACACTGTGAGCAATGTCTTTGTAAGTCACCATATACTTTAATTTATCATACAGGCCTACAGTATGAATTTGCCAACATAACACATTACATCAATCCTCTAAGAAAAGTCATCACTATTTCACAATGTACCAAATGAGATCATGATATGGCAAATTCATGGCTGTTAAATGTGCCTGTTCATACTACCAGGAGTGTTGGGGTAGCCAAATAATCGCCACTGCTACAGATAATGTGTGTTCAGGTCATCATTTCTGAACCATGAGTACAGATGTAGAGAGTGGAAAACACCGCCAGCCATACAGAATAAATGAAAAGTGATGGAAAAATTGTCGTTGTCCCTGGAAGTTTTTATTTCTCTGTGAAATAGTGAAGCATATCTTCAAATGTTGTGCAGGCAAGTTCCCAGTGTGGATAGGCCAACTAATGTGAGGCAGTGTTACTGCAAAACAACTGTCGATTTCCCTGAATGTATTAGGGTTAGATACAGAACAAACGTGCTCTTGCATAAGTAGCGCGTTGCTTTAGCAAGACAGTTATATTTGTCATAGTAATAAAGTGTAGCTGTGATTCTAGTTATAATATAATAATATAATTACATAACATTGTTTTCCGTTGTATTCGGGTAATTACGGTAGTGGGCCACGCCCCCTCCGTTTAGCTGCCTTCCTTCCTTCCACCCAGGAAAAATAACCCCGGACAGCAAACTGTTCTCCTGTTGCTTTGACGGACTGAAGACACACTTGACAGGTGATTAAAAATCGACATTTCAACATGTTTTTGCATGTTCGTATGAAAGCTGTTGCGCTTCTATCAGTTTGCATCCTTGTAGCGAGTGTTTGGTAACGCTAACAGTTACTGGCAAGTCGGAAGACACTGACGTTAATTTACAGCAGACACTGGCTTCTATAAAATAAATCTAACACTGTAGTTAACTTAAGGTTATATGATGTTACAGTCAAATGCCATTTATTTCACTGCCCCAATAATCCTCTGTTGCATGAAGAGAAACTGGTGCCAATTCCATTGGACAGCCTATCTAACTTGCTAACTCGCTTTTTGGTAGTTACAAGACTATTAAAACCTATTAAAACCCGACTTAACACCTGCTTTCTATCTATAGGTGCTAGTCTTGAATTCGGCATACATATCATCCACTAAGCAATGCTTCTTTCAATCATATTTCAACTTCAAGTATAAGTTTACACCGCATGGTACCGCCCACCATGGTGAATTTGATGGACGATGTGATATCTGGTCGATCCTGTTTTGCCGAATTGAAGAATAGGTCCTAATACATTGTGTAAGGTCTGCCGTTATATTCTGTGCGGCATGTAAGTTTTTCCATAAGCAGACTTCACTTCATACGTGAGGACGATACTCAGGCTACTGAGGCTCCTCAATGCCTGCGGTACATAAAATGCCACTGTGAGAGTTCCTGCATTACGAATGTTCACTATAGGTCATATCTGTGTCGGTTTGTCTCGGTGTGGACCCGCTGTACCAAATAAGATGCGGTCGGTTTTATAAATAGATAGTGTGACATTAACGGCCGGATTCCTGACCTTGTCCTGTGAATTACCATCAGACTGAAGCACTGCGCAGACTCAGTGGGAGTGTTCAGTGGAGTTCAGTGACTGTGGATGCATTTACCTGCTAAGGTCTACTTGTTCCACCCTGCAGGACTGAACATAAAGCTCTGACAGAACCACTTGTACCTCTATAGAAGCCTGGGCTGCTGACACAATACACAGTGACTTCTGTAATTTGATTATGCAATGCAAGTGTTACCAGTTAGGCTACTTCCTACCACAGGTTGCTGAAACAGGTTGAAATGTTTTTGGGTTTATTGACTTTTGCTACTGGCCTTGAGTTTAACTGGTGTATGTTTTAATGGGTCCAACTTATAAGCATTGCAATGTACTGACTGCTGCACTAAAACGTATTCAAAACCTTCTGGGATTACAGCATCCGTGTCAGATGCTAACAGACTAGGATTTGCAATCAAAGTTGCATGATTAGGTGGCTGTGATCCTTACTGCAAATTCTTGTGTTTCCCCTAAAATGTACATATTTTTTAGTTTTAAATATTCTATATTTTATATGTTGCATAAAGCTCAGGCTCCAGTGCTCCACTGCCACAATCAGTTTTAGCAGCAGATATTGTTTATCAGAGCTGTTGAAGCTAAAACACATGGTGTGCAAAGTATTAGCACTAACTTCTTTTTGCATTGTTACAGCAACATCTTGCACAACCCATGTTTCAGTTTTCTCATTGCATAAAAATTCCTTCTCATCCCCTTTATTGATGGTCAAGTAACTTGTTTTCACTTCACATTTCCTTTCAAATCTATAATACTGTATATATTGATCCCAGTGACTAGTGGACTTGTGACTGTCATCTCCACAAACATCACCTGAACATCAGTCATGGAGGAAATGCTTTCTTTGAAATAAGTGAAAGATGCTCCTCTGCCTCGATTGCATTTTTGTTTCATTGTGTTGTGCTCATGTTGGATTGCATTCATGTTGTGATAATGCTGTTTTGCACTCACATTGCGTTGCATTCAACGGAAATGTCCTCATCTCCTAATTGCCAAGACTTAAGTGTTCAGTAAAAGCTTCTGTAAAAAGTAATTGAATGCCAGTCCACCTAGCCTATGATGCTCAGTGAAAACAAGGCTCATACATTTTTCATAATGACAATTATTCTCCCAAAAGCAGATAACTGTAGTGTCTGTCTGTAGTTTGTTGCACTACTGTAGTTTGTCTCAGCTCAGTATTTTGCACAATTAATCGAATTTTAATCGCGATTTTAATCGTGATCACGATTTTGGCTGCCACGATTAAATGAACGTGATCGTCGGCGATATTTACATTTAAAATGCGTGCTCTGCTGCATATCCGATCAAGCACTTTCTCAGCCAATAGTCAGCCAACCACCAGGGGGCGAACGCGTGGTTAAGGCTTCATTAAGCTGCCTAAATAACAAGCGAGCGCACCGTGCAGCGACAGCCTCAAGTCACTCAGTGGACTGATGAGAGCAAATGTATAGAGCAGCTAATGGAGATCGATGGAGATGAGGAGCTAGTGCCTCGAAAGAGATCACCATCCATCGTCTGGACTTGTTTCGGATTCAGGGCAAGTGACGTTAAACAAGAACAAGTTATATGTAAAGAGTGCAGCAGAGTTGTGTCTGCCCCGCAGGCTAACACAACTAATCTGTTCAGCCACCTGAAAAAACACCACAAACAGAAGTACGAGGAATGCATGAAGGCCAAAGCTAGCGTTGCTTCACAAAATCCCCGTCCGTGTCCAGCGGCAACGCAGACAACCACAACAGCGACCCTGCACCAGGCGACACCATATCCATCTACCTCCCAAAGACACGCCGAGTAGTAGTGCAATAAAAATACAGATGTTTTCCCTAACATGATGAATAATCGTGATTAATAATCGTGATTACAATATTGATGAAAATAATCGTGATTATCATTTTGGCCATAATCGTGCAGCCCTAGTGCACACATTGAAATAATATCGTAGCTGTACTTCTAACCTGAAGAGCAGTGGTTTTGAAAGTCAGGGTGGACTGGTGCAGTGGAAAATCTGAATTTCCCCTCATGTTGTTCAGGAGCTACAGCTGATAATAACCTGAAAAGTATCCTTAAGCCCTTGAATTTTTTTTGAATTTTTATTTTTCCTTTAATTTCCCCATAACTAGCTTTAGAGTTTTTCATATTGTACAACCATATCACATACATATTCTGTATGTTGGTGGCAACACACATTGAAGCTACACCACACTTATGTTGAGTGAAATATTCAAATCAGATAGAAAATCTACATGTCTTTTGTGTTATTTTATACGCATTTCTCTGTTATTCAGCCGGACATATTTGGTATCTTTGGAAACCTTAGGATCTCCACTAGAACTCAAAATAAAATTCTGTGGGTTTGAGTAAAGTTCAGCCATGCAGCAATAATAATGTGGCAGAGTTGAAGAGGTTAAAGACAGGATTAGGGGTAATTTTGTTTGACTTACTGTATCAATGTCAACTGAATGCATATTGATCCATCACTCTTTTCAAACACCTCCACTGAGGTGTTTGAAATAGATTAAAGTTGAGCTGTAATACAGCCACAATCTTTAGTCAGTCACGAGAGCAGTAGGTTCCCATTATTTATTTTATGTAATCACTTATGTCACAATGCAAAATGTATAGGCTTTTTTAATTGAACATGACAGCCTATTTGGTTTTCCAGTTTTTTTCTCTGTCTCTCTCTTGGTTTAGTCAGTTCCCCAGCAAGCACCATGGAATGTATTTTAGATTCTTTCAATGCACTATATAAAGATGAGCATAGGAAACACCAAGCATTTTAACTATGCCCATGCATCTTAACAAGACATCTGGTCCCATTTTCAGTCTTAAAATCTTATATTTCTTAAAGCAAAAAATTCTGCTAATGGGATGAGATAATTTCATTTCCTTTAGGTGCAGTTTCATTTTTCTTGAATTTTCAGTTTTCTTCAGTATCCTGCAACAGGGCAGGGTAACAACATCACTCCACAAGTGTCAAGAAAATCATATTTGATTCAGGAAAATTGATTTGTCATCAGAATCAAGTGAAATGATCTCATTCCACTGATGGATTCCTTCCCTTGTTTTAAGAAACACATTAAAAGATTAGATTAAATGACTTGAGTAAATTTGAGACAAAGGAGTCACACTCGATTGAGACAAAGAGCTGACAACAAAATGAGACATTCGGCGCAAAACACGTAATAATAATAAACTTTATCCATATAGCACCCTTTTTAAACAGATTTTACATTGTGTTTGCCAATAAAAGACAATAGCATATTAACAATAAAAAATATAAAAGCAATAAGTGCAATCTAAGTAAAAAAAAAAAATAATAGAACGAGCAAGTGCAACAATAATAGGAGAAATCATACAAAAGCTATATTAAAATAATGAGTCTTTAACAGAGACTTAAAAGAATAAATTGACTTGGCAACCCTAATCTCCTCAGATGTACTGTCCAAAAGTCTAGGCTAGGAGGGCAGCATTTCAGGACCAAAGAGAGCAGATAGTTTTATAGGGGGAGAGAAGATCAGTGATGTAGCTGGGAGCCAGACTCATCCAGTCATTCTGTGGCACACCACAGAATGACTTGGAGTAAGAGTACCTGGAATCCTCAAGGCCAATACAGAAAGACCTTTCAGAAAGATATGACCTGAACCATTTTAGGGCAGTATGTGAGATACCCACCCAAATTTCCACAATGAGAATACCATGATCTACTGCATCAAACATTGCACTAAGATATAAGAGCACAAGTAAAGATAAATGTCAGAGAATAATAGAAGATTATTCATAACTCTTATGAGAACAGTCTCAGCACTGTGATGAACTCTGAAACCCAACTGAAACTTCTCAAATATGGCATCTTGAGTCATATGCTCTAAAAGTTGTGTGGCTACTGCTTTTTCAAGGACATTCGCAAGAAAGGGGAGTTTAGAAATTGGATGGTTATTGCTAAAATAATTGGGATCAAGTCTTGGTTTCTTTTTTTTAAGACATTTTTTGTGGGCATTTCTGCTTTATTGGATAGTTATAGTGGAGAGAGACAGGAAATACTGGCAGAGAGAGAGGGGATGACATGCAAAAAAGGGCATGGTTTGGAAACAAACCATTTTTAAAAGAGAGTGGGACAGTTAGTACTGACAACATTGAGAACCCAATGGAGCCTAGGAGGAATAATGTCCAGAGGCTAGGATGAAGGTTTCATTTTTTTAATTATGTCAAACAGCCTCATGCAAACGCAACCAATTCATATAAGGCATAACTTTGTGGCAAACCAGTGGTGACCTTATTCGAGGGCAGAGAGATGTTTTGCCTGATGTTTGACACTTTATCATTGACAGACTTTGCAAATTTATTGCAATTTTCAGTGGAGGGGTCAATAGATAATTTAGAGGGAGGATTAGTGGCATGATTCACAGCATTAAAGAGAACTGTAGAGTTATGTTTGTCCTCCTCAATGGGGGGGTGTACAAATTCTAGACCCCTAGACTTTGTAGACCTAAGTTTTTCAGGGTCTTCTGGTGCAGAGGAAGTGTAATTGATTACCACCAGCGCTCTGCTTTGCGGCACTTGCACTTTAAAAATTTGCTCATTTATCCAAGGGGCCATTAGTGGTCTATTCCTCTTAAACTGGGAAGGAGTAAGTTTGTCTAAATACTATTAAAATTATGAAGCGAATCATAGGCAGAGGAAATCTCAGTGAAGTGAAAGATATGAGTGAAAGAGTTACTAAAACCTGGAGCAGATAATGTTGAATGTTCTAGTCCAGTGTTGATTTTGAGTACTCTTTTCAGAGACTGGTAGAGAAAACTTAAACACAAGTATTGTCAGTGAAAAAGGCATGTATACATTACAAAGAAATCAATATAATTCAATATTATATTCAATACATAGCTGTCCTTTAAAAAGGACAGTTAAGGAAGGCATGAAACTGGGAATTGAACTAGCAAGACCCAGCTTGTCAAAAGCAGAACTAAAAGTCATTTAGAGTTGAATCTCATGATTTTTGAGCTAGGAGCTAGGACGCTTCCAGTGAATGCAACACAACATGAATGCAGTGCAATGCCAACACAACAACAAGGCAAATGCAAAGCCAACACAGTGGCTTTGCAAGTGCCAACACAGTGCCAGCGCAAGGTAACATAGCATTGGAGCAGCTTTCATTGAAAAAGCATTCCCTTTGTAGTTCATGGCAGTATGGATTTTTTGAAAATGTGTCTCGTCAGAGATAAAAAGGTTCTAACTCTTGAATAACCCATTTTCATCTACAGGAGGGATAGGAGTAAGTGAGTTTTGAAAAGATCTTTTCAAGATGTTGCCTCAGCACCTGAAGCAGATCCGTGTCCTCATGCTCAACGACAAGGAGAATCTGGAAAGAACTCTGTTCAGACTCGAGCAAGGTAAGCCTTTTATTAAACAATCATCCTGTCTGTGGTCCACTGTAATATGAAAAAAACTGGAGAGAGACTTCACTCTCAACACTGTTATACCAATAATTTTATGCCAAAAACCCTTTAAAATTATAGTAACTCAGTGTCTCCTCAAAATTTTAATGTTGGCAGGATGGAAAATTAGAGTGAACTCAGGTTTAAAGCTTCCCATAGATAGTATCATTCAGCAATACAATGAATATGTAATCAAACAAAATGCTTCATGTTCATGCTGACATCATTGCGGTGAACAACACTGACTAACCAATTTTTAGTAAAAGGTCAAAATTGGCAACAGTTTATTAGCAAGCACATTGATTTAACCCTAAGAATGAAAATACCTTAAGGACCCCATTTTTGTGGGTGCACAAAGACCGACACATGCAGCACTGTTACAAATTGGTATTTTGGTGATCTGGAAACACCGTTTGCCCATTCATGTGGTATTTTTGTGCTTACACACTGGGCTTAGTGCAAGGTTGGAAGGGGTGGCGCACTAAGATGGGAGGTGTATTTAAATGAGGGAGCGCAAGGCAAGATGTTGCTATTTTGGTAAAAAAAAAATATTTATTTTTTGGGGGATTTCTGCTTTATTGGGTAGTTATAGTTCAGAAAGGCAAGAAATACAGGGCAGAGAGAGACAGAATGACATGTAGCGAAGGGCACGGGCCGGAATTGAAACCCGCATGCTGTGCTCATAAGTATGTGGTACGTGCTCTACACAGGGCTCCCTACTGAAAATTAAGCCATTGAGATAAGAGGCCCAAGGACCACATCTTTTCTCAGCGTAGTTCCACTCACCTGTTAATTTTGCATTTAATTATGGCTGAGAGAGGCTGAACTGAATGTGGTGATGCTAGAGCGGGCCAACTTGATGCGTAATGCAGAAGAGATCGGAAGAGCTGTACCCATTTGATTGCTTTTTTCTTTATGGCATTAGTTACATTTGTTACTTTATTTAAGAAAAAAGCAATAATAAAATGCATGCCTACTTGATTTATCCAATTATTTCTCTGACATAATGAATTCCATGAAGCTGATAATTCATCTCCAAACTCCTGTCCGCTGCACTCAGCCCCTTTACGCTTAGCGCCAGTGGACAAGGCTGCGCTCACATGAAAATAGCAAGAGAGTTTGGATACGCCCTCATTGACCGTTTGCTGGGACACAGGGCTTAGCGTTGGTCATTGGGACTGCAAAATTAAAAAAGGGCTCTATGGGTTAAAATAAGGTGTGGTACATTTTAAGTGTCCTCTCAGCTTCCTGACTCTGATCCAAATGGCTCATGGATCCAGTGGCAGGACGCAGCAGATTGCTGCCTCACCGAGAGAAGTGGACCATTTGACATTTACAGCACTGTGAACCTGATAGGGATTTTGTGGGCTGGCTAGTAAACCGGACTATAAATAGACAGGCTTGTCATCGTATAGAATCTTCTGGGCCAGGAACAGCAGCATTTTTCTGGCTGATCTCGCCTTGATTCACTGGTCCAAGTCACCCTTACCTCATCATTATGCTCTTTGAGAACACATATGCTCTTTTTCAGCAATGCCCTGCTTCACACTCACAGTTACACACATTTACACCTTGGAGCTGCCTATTACAACCACAGTCTTCACTGCTGGCCATTGAGCAGCTTCACTGGAGCAGTTCAGGCTTAAGTAGACACACAAAAATGCAAACTTACATAAATCTTGTGTAAATCTGTAAAAACAAATCTTTCTTCAGGTTTTGAGCTTCAGTTCCGCCTTGGCCCGAGTCTCCAGGGTAAGAATGTGTCAGTGCACACCAACTACCCAGCTGAAGGACAGCGCTTTGAGCGAAACACCTTCCAGGTTTTGCCGTGGAACAACCCAACTGGAAGGGAGGACGACTCTGATAAGTTCTGCTGCCTGGACCTCAAGATAGCTGGGTCCTATCAGTACTACTTTGGATATGGGTGAGAGCCTCCTGATTCTATATCAGATTTGATCATGTACAGGTGGATGTTTTGTCAGGAATGAAACTATATCTGCCCTGACATAAAATTATAGCTCCATATAACACAGTAACATGATGCTATCTAGATATTGCAGAGCTATTACAGTAGCAAAATGGATATTTTGTCATATGGAAATACACAGATTACTTAAGATTAGATTTAATTGCATTAAAAGAACAATTATATCATGCTTTTAGCCTGTAGATCAATAAATATGGGAATATGATAAAGATTATATATCTTATAATCTTATATTTTATCTTTTGTCTTTAGAGACACAAAGCGGTCAGGAGGTGGCTACATCATAGTTGACCCTGTCCTACGTGTCGGAGCAGATGACCATGTCCTCCCATTAGACTGCATTACCATCCAAACGTACCTGTCCAAGTGTCTGGGACACCTAAACGACTGGCCTGACAGGCTGAGAGTCGCCAAGGAGTCAGGTGAGAGACACAGAGTGTGTGTTTGTATATGTGCATGTTTGTGAAGGGGAGACACAGAGAGAAAGAGGCAGAGAGGCACAAGAGCAGTTCTGTTCTTCAGTTCCCAATTTGTACAGAGCTCAGGAGAGGCTGCAAGAGAATATCTAATGTCACGTGCACTATTTACCACAAAAGTGCAACAGATACAGATTGTTCCCTCATTCTATCATTTGTACACTCATTTTCATTATTTTGTTAGTTCACACTTAGTAGGTTTACTTGCACAGTTGCAATTGGACTGAAGTCTTAAAGGAATACTCAAATGTTTTGGGCAAAATACCCTTTTCTGACTTACCCAGACTGAGACAAGATGTTCGATACCATTTTCACCTCTGTACATGGTTTGAGTCTAATGGTTAGCATTTCATGTTAGCTTAGCATAAAGACTTGATTTCTACAGGAGTCATTAGCCAAGCTCCATCGAAGTGAAAAAATAAATCTTACAGTAACTCCGAAGCTGTCTTATTTACACAGTGTATCATGTGTATTTGAAATAAACATCTTGAATTTTTTTTAATAAACATTAGTCATTTCAGGAGAAATTAGATGGAAAAATAACTGCTGAACACATCTATCATTCAATCTGTGTTCAGCAGTTATAGTTCCTACCATCTAAGTTCTCCTAAAATAACTCCTTATGCTACGCTATCACAAAATGCTACCCATCAGAACCACACCAGTGGGCATACAGAGGTGAAATTGGTATAAAGCATGTTCTACCATCTAAATTCTCTTAAAACAACTCTGGTTTTATGAGGGGGAAAAAATCCAAGACGTCTATTTCAAATACACATGATAAATTATGTAAATTTACAGCTTCGGAGTTTCTTTAAGGTTTATTTTTTCACCTTGATGGAGCTAGGTTAATGACTCCTATAGACTTTATGTCTTTATGCTAAGCTACCACGAAGTGTTATCCATAGGAACCGAACCAATGGACGTACAGAGGAGAAAATTGTATCAAACATCTTGTCTCAGTCTCGGTAAGTTGAAAAAAGGGTATTTTGTCCAAAATGTATTCCTTTAAGCTTGATTAGGCCAAAGATAGGATTTAATTGGACTATGTCGTTGTCCCAGTATACATGACTCAGTCAAAGAAACCATTTACTGATGGAAGTAGCCTATGTCAGTGTCTGGCTTTGTTCCAGTTGATAAGAAGAAGAACACTTTCTTCCGGTTGAGCTTTTGCCTCACATAGCAGAACAAAACAATGGAGTAGGTTGAAAAAAAAAGTTCACTGTTCCTTGTTTTTCGTCCGTCCATGTATTTAAGGACATCTGACTCCTTCAGCTGCAACAACATGAAGTCTGTCTCCTCATCTGTCCAAAAATGGACATTGTTTTTAGCCTTAGCATTCGCCATGATACCGCCTTGGCTTTGTGTTCAACTTCCGGGTATCACACCTGTGGCGCATAACCTCTAACCTTCAGAACATGCACAGAACACCTCGGCCGATTGTTGCTCGATTGAAGCGTTTACATGCTGTAAATCAATCCCCAAACGCATTATCTAGGTCTGTTAGTACGATTCTGAAAAGAACGACTTGGGATGATTTCACTCAGACTAAAATGTTGACAGGATGCTTGAAAAGGTCGATTTATTGTTTTAGTCCGCCTAAAATCAAACTTTAAAAATGCATGTAAACACTGACTGATTTCACCCACAAAAAAAGTTTTCTTTAGTTGAATCAGGCTTTTTATAAGGTATCACAGATAGAGAAACTTTAATTAAGTTTTACTTGAGGTAAAAAAACAAAACAAAAACAGAATATCTAGATTTGAGGGGCTCTCGTGCCATCAGTATGCAGACTGAAGGAATGTGAAAGGATTTGGATTGTGAACTCTTATATGTCATTACCATAAAATATATATTTTTTTGCTTTTCAGGGCAGCTGCCTGGGCTTTTTAGGCTTCTTAGCAACCTGAAGGCCAAAAAGTTGTCTTTCTAAAGACTGCTCATTTAATCAGAGGTCCTGTATGGACACCAGGAAAGCAAAGAGATTTGTAATAATAATGTAAAAATGTGACCTTCTGATGTTAGCCTGAGAGGTCATCAGAGGTCACTGGGACACACTGGCAGCCAGCCTTTATTTACATTACTGTATGTTTGTCTTCACCTTGAACACTAGCGATTTTGAATAATTATTACCCTCACTGTGTGCAGGCAGTGTACCAGCATGTGTGACTCTGTGTGTGTGTAGTGGTGTGTCGGGAGGCCACCCTGAAACCAGAGAACCAGGGTTCAAACATGCATATAAGCACACATCGACACCTGTATGTATGCATGTCATTAATTTGTTCTCCTGTGTTGTCCTTTCCCAGGTTACAACATGATCCACTTCACGCCCCTGCAGACTCTCGGAGAGTCCAGATCTTGTTATTCATTGGCTGACCAGCTGACGTTCAGCCCCGAGTTCAGCCCGGAGGGGCGGAGCTACAGCTGGGCAGATGTGGGTGCGCTGGTGGAGAAGCTGAAGAGAGAGTGGAACACGCTGTGTATTACTGACGTGGTGTACAATCACACCGGTGAGTGTGTGTATGTGATTCAAGTGAAGGGCACATTGCAACACCTGTCCATGTGCTCATTGGTATTACGTTGAGGTTACTGCTTACAGTTTAAGTAAAGCACTATGTACAGTGAACATATTCCAGTTGTGGTAGCTCAGTTCAGTTGTGTTGAACAGCAGGGTCACTGGTCCATCCTCCTTTCTGTTCAGCAGTTTGTTGGTCTCATTCCATTCAAACTGATTCTCATGGGTTTTTCTGAAAAGGGACAAGATAAGATCAGGTTAGATGAAACTGTAGTCATCCTCATGGAGAGGCTGAGCCATTGCAGCAACAAGTAGTAATAGGATAAATCAAAGAAAAATACAATACAAACTAGAAGAGCGCACTCAGTAGAGTGCAGATTTCCTCCAGGCATGTGTGGGGACACATTGTCTATATAAAGTAGATAGTTGTTATTGCTTTGTGCCACAACTTGCTGTAGAGAAGGTAAGATGGGTTTTCCATGATGGCTTTGATCTTGTCCCTCGTCCAAAGACCTAAGAAGATTAGGCAATTTGTCCGCTGACGTATGAAACAGCGACAGCTGTTTCATTTCATTTTTTACAGTGGTGAAGCATCAGGCTATTGAACCTATTTTAACCCCCACTTGTTGACAGATTCCACCAGCCTCTGACACTTTATACAGTGCTGCTCTCCCATGTGTCTGCTCTGTGCTCTGTTAACTTACTTTGTCAGCAGTGTGTTTTATAAACTTGCCCAAAAAACACATGTTTTGTAGGTATTATATGTATGAAAAATGTCCCAAAAGTCTGGATTCCTTCATTAACAGAGTGTGCAAAATAGCAGCAGTCACATCAGTAGAAGCAGAGCATACTGAGACAAAAATATGACAGTGAATGTGTGTATTATGAAAATGGTGAACAAATATAAAAACTGTAAAGAATAAAAATACCAACACTTGCAATATGTAGCAATGACAGGAGTTTGAGAAAGACAATAGACAATAGCAGGTAGATCAGCACAGATTATTGTTGCCATGTTAGACTGCATCAAGTGAGAATACCTTTTGCTCTATACAGTGCCCAAGATAATTTCCAGTACTGGTTTTATGAGTGTTGTTATTGAGACCAGCTGAGGGTTCAGATCAGCTTTAAAACAGTTGGTGGATGGCTGCCACAGAAAAACAGAGCTCTGTTCCAAGTTACCAGTGTTTGGTTCATAAACTGAAGGAGAGCAGGACTCAATGCATGTCATTGTGTTACACTGTAAAATGTGCTTCTTAACAAGCCATTTTATATCCTAATCAGTGAAATAACCAATGCCAAACCAATGCCAATGCATTTTGTTATTATTTTGTATTGTGATATTTCACTAGATGTTTCTGTTGGATGTCTGCTCTAATTGTCTACCTTAGCAGCTTTCCTCTCTTTCTTTATCTTTTTTGTGTCAGTTATAAACCAAGGTAATCTGTGCCAGAAACTTGTCAGTGCAATTCCTGATGATTTGATGGAGGCCAATAAAACTCATAGATTATGCAGTGCTCCTTTAAAATGTTATTTTTCTTAAAAAACAAGAGAAAACATCTGCCACTGGGACAGCTCATCTTATGGGAAAATTGTCTTGAAACAACTGATAATATCTTGAAATAAAGTAGATTATTCTGGTATTCAGATAATGTCACTTGTTTCAATAAAAATGTTGAGATGATTGGCAGATTTTTTTTTTCATGTTTTAAGTAGAGTGAGATTTTAAGACTCCAGAAATAAAAGACTTGTTAGGACGAACAGGTTTGCAGTGTAGAGTGCAACTGTAGGTAAGAGGCTATGTTGGATTTCAGAGAACTGGTAAAGCACACTATACCACCCGCACACGTTAGTATTCCTATCTTTGTGGGGACATTACATTGACTTCCCTTCACTCTCTACAGCCTTACCTAATCTTAACTACAGCCAACTAATGCCTAAACCTGACCCAACCATAACTGTAACCTAACCCTAATTGTAACCTTAACTCTAACCTTAACCAATAAGCCACAATTTCTGTTTCCTTTGTGAGGCCCACCCAAAATGTCCTCACAACTACAATTGTCCTCACAGAACAGGTAGTTTCTCAATAGTTGGTCCTCACAAGTATAGAAAGACAAGCCCACACACATTGTGAAGTATGTAGTGTGTATGTAGTGTAAGTATGTAGTCTGAGTGGCCTCACATGAATAGGCATGCCAGTCCAGCCACCCAGGCAACAAGGTACAGAGCATAGCTACCAAGCGTTAAGAGGAACAAGATGGAGAGGACAGTGACATCTCGGAGTCGGAAGTGGCAGTATAGCATATGCATATTCAGAACATGACATTGACATTGTATGCATTTAGTAGACTGTCTTATCCAGATGCACTTAGAATACCTGCTACAGTAGAATAAGTGTAGTTCATATTTCCCCAGTGTAATAAGCAACAGTGAGTGCAAGGTTCAAGGACCCTTTGAAATTTATGCACTCACAGTAATAGAGGTACAGAAAAAAAAACATAAAAAAATACCAGTATCATAAAATGAATCGGTCCAAAAAATGAAAATGTTGAACTTCTAGGAATTATTGATAAAAGTCCTTTTTGGTCAGTTTTTTCATTGTACTTTGAAACCATCACAGTGTCATCAGAAAGAATAGAATCTAAATGGTGCATACTTCATACAGATAAAATGTGAAAATAAAATCTTAACATTTGACATCTTACACAGTTTTAGAGAATCCTCTAGTAAAGGCTGCTGAAGGTATTTGAACACAAGCTGCTGTAATGGAAAATGACTGAATGAATGAAGTATTTCAGAATTTTTAAAATTTATTTTATTTTTTATTTTATCTATTTTGAGAATTTCCTCTAAAAGACAGAGTATAATGTTAGGATTTTTTCTAAGCTTTAAAAAAAACAAAAATGTTTTGTCTTATTTAGCAAGTCTTTATGATGGTTGCCAACAGTTTTCAAAAGGCTCTTTACATGATTACTAATTCACACCAACATCAGCTGAACTGATCAGCTAAAACAATCGGACGCATGTTGAGCTTCTTTCCCTCTCTCTATCGGTATCAAGCGGCCAGCAGTCAGTGGATAAGAGAGCATCCAGAGTGTGGCTACAACCTGGTGAACTCGCCCCACCTGCGTCCTGCCTGGGTCTTAGACAGAGCTATCTGGCATTTAACCACCAGAATGGCAGATGGACGCTACGCTGCTAAAGGACTCCCTGCAAATATCACAAATGATGACCACCTGAATGTGAGTACACACAGAGTTTAGTTAAGCTGGGGACAAACTACACAACAACTGAAAACCACACACATAGTGACTGGCATTTTACGAAAGAAGAGAAGAGACATGAAACAGTTCAGTTAGTTATGTTGTAGCCCCAAAATAAAAGAATGTAAATAATGTAAATGTAAAAGAATGTAATCTTGTGTTTGTTGTGAGCACATTTTACAGTTCTATTGGCCATGTGATTGGTAACATGATAATCAAACGGAGACCACGTAATCTAATGCATGGCATCAATATCTGTGAAAATGTGGCCACCAATAAGTGGCACTAGTTTGAAGTGGCACCCTCTTCAAACTAGTGGCAACAAGATACTGCATTGAGTGCACAATTAATTTGATTTGTTACCATGAGTTTGTATTGATAAGGTAATTAAATCTATGCACTTGTATGATGAGCAGATGGTCATTTGCATATGTATGTCTTTTCCTGTTTATTTGTTCAATAATTTAATTGTTTACATTTTTCAGTGTATAAAAAGAAGTTGTTATAATTTAACGAGAAACACCTGTGTTGTCTCATAATTCCAACAAAATCACAAGGTAGCAGTGCATTCTTTGTCAGGTATTCAGATTTACCAGCAATTGAAATCTTTATGCAGCTGCATGGTCATATGACTCTGTTGCATTTGACTGATTTGTTTGACTAATCTGGTTTGTCAACCTTGAAACTTTTTTGATTGCCAGAATGTCTATGAATGAAAAGAAAAAAGATGAATTGTCAGTCGCCATATTCAAAGGCCGAATCTGATTGAACTGAGGAAATTCCGAGTTTGGTACAGCTGTAATACGGTCACTATCTTTAAAGCATGGATATGTAATCAGTCTGCATCATTTGAAGCATATCCTGAAATCCAGTGTCTTGCCAGGCCCCTCTCAGCTACTGCATTATGCAAGCTAGTTCCGTGCATAAAGCTGCCACTTGAGAGAGAGAGAGAGAGAGAGAGAGAGATTACTTTATTTATCCCATAGGGCAATTCTGTTTCTACAGTTGACCATCACCCACATACAATCATTTACACAAACATACATACAAGTGAGGAGGAAAGTGTGAGACAGTGCAAATTGAGATCAAGGTAAAATATAAAAAGATAAAAAAGATAAGACAAGAAAAGTAAGTACAATAAGTAGAACAAACAAATAAATAAATAAATAAATAGGGCAATGTCCATATAAAACACTTATGTCTACCACTGTACTAATAACTACAGCTTCAGGCCAACTCTGCATTCAACAGCTTCATGGCAGAAGGAACAAAGGACCTGGAATAGCGATTGGTCTTCCTGGGAGGCTGCATGTAAAACCGACCTGATGGCATTAGCTTAAATTCACAGGCCAGCACATGATCGGGATTACTGATGATGCATGCTGCCTTTTGGGAGACCCGTCTCTCCCCAAGCGAGTTCAAGTCAGTTAATTGGGTGCCAACAATTGCACTTGCACATTTAATAATGTGCATTGTGGTGTTGAAAAAAAATGTGCAAACTCAGCTGTGGTTTGATGTTTAAGAAATGTCATTCAGGATGGTTTGGTGAGCCAAACCAAGTATTTTGTATCCAAGATGGACTCAGACAGGCAAACTGAAGATGACACTGTGTGGCAGCATTTTAGTTTCTCTGCACACTACTTTTCTAGTGAAAATGTCTAGTGAAATTTCACACAGCTCTATACTACACTTAATAGTCTTCATTTCAGTTTTAAATAAGATATCTTAATAATATTGAACCATAATCACAGCATCATGTATCAAACTCAGCTGTTAACTGAATGTATTTTTACATCCTTACTATTTTAATCACTCCGTCTGACCTTTAAAATCAGTCATGGTGCATAATTGTGATTATCATCAGCCTAAAAGTGTAAGTTGTGTTTCCAGCTTTAGTTTGTTGATAAATCAGTCACTTTCTAATTAGCTTGTTAGTTTAAGCACCAGAATTGCAGACAGATAATATTTTGTCAGAGCTTTACCTGTTACACCAAAGACTCAGTTAGCTAGTTATTTAAACGCTGTGGCCAGGGTCTGCCCAGTGACATCACCAACAAAGTACAGCTTACAATGTGAAAAGTCAGATACGGAATATGTATTTGCCATCAACATTCAGACTTTCTCCATAACTAAATGCAGACAGGTGACATGATCATACTGCCTCATATCCCCTGCTTTGTGTAATAGATGTGGTCCAGATGTACTTCAGACCAACTGAAGTAAGGTGAAAGCCAGTCAATGAAATCACTGAGGAAGCAGCACAGCTGCTATTGTTAGCTGAATGTTTGTGAACTTACGTGGGTTGGCACACGTGAGTCTGTGTGCCGGATTCCTGCGGGTACTTAAAAAGTCTAAAAAAGTCTTTAATTCAATAATCTGAATTTTTGGCCTTAAAAGGTCTTAAAATGTTTTAAATAATATTTTCATAGGTCTTAAAAACTGGACTGACTGGATGAGAAAGTTACTGATGTAATTTAATTAAGTTTAACCCACCCAACCCGACTGACGCATTGTGCATCATCTTCTGAGTCTAATAAAAAAGTCTATACGTGTACAGACAAGACAAAAAACTTAACTGAGCACACACATACACACACACACACACACACACACACACACACCACTCACTTTAGGATAATTGCCATAGGTCAAAGTAAAAGTATCCAGAAATCCATCTGGGATGTGATGAAACTCTGTGAAATACTGTGGCTATTCCCACTGAGCACAATTATATTTGTCTCACTGGTTGACAAAGAACAGTTACTCTGGGAAATTAGCATGAAGCCCGCTGTTGGTCATGAAATAGGTCTTAAACTGCAGTCTAAGTGGCCTTAAAAAGGTCTTTAAAAGTCTTATATTTGACACAGGAACCCTGTCTGTGTTTGGTAAACACTTAAAGTAATGCCAAAGTGAACTCTTGATTGATTAAACAAAGCATGCAGCTTGCAGCTTTCTGCAGGTCAGAGCAGTGTAGTGAAGGCTCATTTAATAATGATGATAATTTTGTTTGATTGTTATGTTTGCCTGACTACCTGTATGTGTGTGTGTGTGTGTGTGTGTGTGTGTTTCAGGCCATTCGTAGTGTGATGTGGCAGGATGTGTACCCTCAGATCAGACTGTGGGAGTTCTTCCAGGTCAAAGTAGACAGTGCTGTGGAGCAGTTCAGGATTCTGCTGATGAATGGTTTGTAGATCAGTACAGAAACAGCACCACAGAACCAAGTACACTAAAAACATTCAAAGGCTTTCTTTATATTTGTTGGAAGAGAAACCTGCAAAGGGACAGTTAGCAGAGTTTAGACAGTGTATTATGAAATGAGCTTTCACTTCACTAATAGTAACCTGAAGACAGATAACAGATGAATAATTCCAAGAGATTTAGGAAAAAGTGTATTTTGCCCAGAATTTTTGATTATTCCTTTAAAGAGCTGAGCACAGCTCCAAAGAGTTTCTTTATAGATCAATTCAGAAAGCTACTGGTCTGTTAGCACCGATATACAGTATCTACTGTAGATGCCATCAAACAGATTTGTGTATGTGTGTGTGCATGCCTGTGTGTGTGTTAAGCTACCAAGCCAGACCATAATAAGACGGGAGGGAAGAAGGGCCTGAGGATCATCCAAGACCCCAGCTACCGTCGCTATGGCAACACGGTGGACATGGACTCTGCCCTGGAGACCTTTGTACCTCACAGGTCTGACTCAAAGCCACAATTGTTACATCCTCCTAAATATTATATAGATGGACTATTATATTGATTGATTATTATGTGAAAATTGTATTAAAATATAATAGTAAAATAAAGTTAGATTAAAATGAAATGAAATTGATTGTTTTTGCCTGACATTCCAGTGTTACTTAAACATAAATAAGAAAACTCATTGAACTTATTGTTATTTGAACATCTGAAAGTAACTGTGGTAACTTGAATGAAGAAAACATCCTTCTTTCCACTCAGACAAGTTCAAAAGTGGTGGCTCTGACCTGGAAAATGTTTTTTTTTATGAATATTCCTGTTTGACAGTGACTTTGAGCACACTGAATATACTCTAACAGTATTTTGTCTCTTATGTTGCCCGTGTCTGTAGCCCCTCCCCCCAGCATATAGAGGAGTGCTGTGGCTGGTTGAGACAGAGACTGAACGAGCTGAATGGAGAACAGTACCACATTGTGCACCAGCATCAGGAACAGGTAGGATTATGAGAGATTTCTAGCATTATGATCACCATTTATATTGTTTTATAGACGGGCAGGAACCACTTCACTTAAGTAGATTACTAGTATTACTGCTTGTATTTCAGAATAGTCTCTCCTTACTCAGTTGTAAGAAATGCAAGCAGTTCTATAAATCATGAGACTTTGCAGAAAGAGACGCATAACTTACTGTTAGAGTATAATTTTTGGAATTAATACAGGGTTTCCGTGGATCCCATTAATCTAAAAATAAGGCTTAAATCTGAAGTCTGAAATCAGTGTTTCAGAAGCCTTTAAAATCCTACAGACATGGAAATTAAAAGAACTAAGAACTGATTTTTATGACTTTGCATTATAAAATCTATAATACGTACTACATATAAAAATAATTGGTAGCTAACAGATTTTTGATCATTTACAGAATGCCTCTCACATTAATGTCACACAGACCAGGACAGAGGAACCAATAACACTCATACTGTTTGTGGCCGGGATGCTCAGAGCACCGGCTCCACTGTTGCTAGATAGCTACTAGATTCTAGAGAGAATGGGGAAGTGCCAATTTTATGAAAATTGGCTCTATAATCCAGATTTCGTGTCATGGCTGAAACCCGGTCTAGGCAATGAATACGAGCTGTTTTTTATTGTAAAATTGGTCTTAAAATTAATTCTAAGTGGCATTAAAAAGTCTTAAAAAGTCTTAAATCTAACTTGCCTCACGCTGCAGAAACACTGTACAAGGTTATGTTGCAACTAATTTTGCAACTAACTTTTGCGGTGCTGTCACTTCGCTTTTAGTAATGCATAAATCATCACTTAATAGTAATGATAAATTACAGAAACTGCAGTTACTGGACACGTTCAAGGAGAGGGTAAGAGTGAGTGTACCTGTTCTGTTTAGATGTAACAGTAAAGAAGGTTTCACAAAATACAAATTGATACTTTACATCAGTCAGTTTTAGTTTGATCAATCATGGGTGCTTCCCATTGGCTTATTTTGCCCCCTCGATTCCTCCTCTTGCCTTCTCTCCTCGTGTCTTAAGGGGCTGATACGCGGACAGCAGCAGACAAGCTCGCGGACTGCAGACGCGCACGCGGCTCTGTTTATACTAGAATTTGGCTGCCGCGAGGGGATGCGCTTCACCAGAAGAGTGTCCCAGTACCACAATGAAACACAAAGCCCTTAATATGTCCTCAGTCGCCCCTTAGTATATGTCCTTCATCCACGCACAGAATTCCTTTTGTAAGGGTCCAGTTAAATTAAGGGATCCTGTTTCTTAATGAGGGTTTAATTAAGTTTGAGTGGCTTTCAGTCTGCCTCACAGATACTTTCACTTTTACCTGCATGCCTCCACGTCTCTTCCCTCTGCCTGGGTGATTTCTCTCCACAAATTTGCACACATTGGATTGTCTCTATTCATCAGAGATGAAATGTGAGTACAGGCGAACCTCCCGGAGCATGCGCAGTGGTGAGCGTACAGTCCGCATGGGCACAAAAATCTAGCTGCACAGCGGACATCCGCTACCTGTCCACGCGGACATCTGCTGACATCACTCAGTGACGAAATTTACATCACGTGGACCCTCGTGGACATGCGGACGCGCAAAGTATAACAGCCCCCTTAGTCCCTCCCACAGGAGACACGAGCTAATGAGGCGAGGAGGAGACACGAGGAAAGAGGAGTCAAGGCAACAGCTTTTTAACAAAATGAGACATCCTTGCCCACTCAGCCCTCATTTCAAAGCGCCGTCAATTACTAATGACATTGAGAGGGTCGCGCTCTGCGCTGCTGCATCAAGGCTCTGAACAAACTTGAACTTGAACTTGAACTTGCAGATGGGCAACGGTCTCACACTTCCAGAGTGTGGGTCTGATATGTTTCAGATTTAGAAGTGAGATGGATGCTGATCTGGCCAAGAGAAAACAGGCACAAGTGAGGTTTTGGTCAAACAGTCATCAGGTAGGCAGCCTGTGGTTTTATTCACTAAACAGCTGCTTATTTACCTTCAGGCCAGTGGGCATTTGGTCCATCAGCAGTGACAGTTCAGCTGCACTGGGCAGAATCAGACAGGACATTTTTATATGAGAAAACTGATGGGCCGGTGTCGGGATTCAAGCATGGGGCTCAGTGCAGGTTCTGGTCGGTAAGGCTTTGATTTTTGGGCCCGTTAAAAACTGTAGCCTACTCAACACCTTAATCTTATCAAACATCAGCCCTGGAATGACACAAATGAATAAATCTAATTTATTAGATTAAGGGACAAGAGAATAAACACCTGCACTCCAGTTTATTAAGTGATCCCGCTACAATTCCAAATTCTACCTAAAGTAGGAGGAGAGTTCTGAGCCTACGTCATTCTTAAAAAAAAAAAACATAAAAAAATAAAACTGGGAAGACTTCTGCATAGCAGGCCACGAGGATACACCTGTGTATCCTCGCTCAAGCCTCCTCAGAGAGCCTCCTCTCTCCTCTCTCCTCTCTCCGCACTCCTCTCTCCTCGCTGCTGGTTTAAAGAATTGAGACATCCTTGATGATCGAGGAGACAGATCGATTTCTGGGTCATGAGCCGGAGGAGCGAGGAGACAATGAGGCATAAAATAAGTGATTGGGAAGAACCCCATGTTTATCAAACACGTTCTTCCTCTTCTGTTCCCCAGGCTGCCAACTGCATTGTGGGAAATGCAGTGTATGAGCGTCTGGCTGACCATGGCCCCAAGCTTGGCCCTGTTTCCAGGAAACACCCTCTGGTTACCAGGTGATGGATTTCAAGAGATGGATTTAGGGAGCGAGTAAAAGGAAAGGTCATTGTCCAGTGAATAAAGTCAGTGCAGCCATGGTTGAGTGAACACTCCCAAATTGGAGCAATTAAACATCATCCTGTTTTTCTCTTCTTCTGATATGGCAGTAGTAAAATGACTGCAAACCCTAACTTGGATCCCTGAGCAGAAAAACACCACTTCAGTCTAAATAAATCACCTCACTAGAGTAGGTTATTTACAGAACATGCAGACAATAAAAAAATGGTGCTGCAGAAACAGTAAAACCGACTCAGTAATTATGTTTAGAAAATGCTCTCTGCCCATAACATTGTGCTAGTAAATATAAATGAACCCTTCTTTGTCTTTTGTTTTTCATCTGTGTGTCTCAGGTATTTCACCTACCCGTTTCAAGATATGACTCTGGAGCAGGAGATGCAGCTATTGGACCAACCAGACAAGCTTAAGCACTTCTTGGCTCACAACGGTTGGGTGATGGGTGACGACCCACTTCGCAACTTTGCCGAGCCAGGTAAACAAACAAAACAAATAACTTTAAAAAAGGCAAAAACAAAGTGCAAAAACAAATAAACTAAGACAAAGGAACAAAAAAGCGCAACCAGACAAGCAATAATTAAGGAAGGACAGTAAAAGATAATCAGATTACAGGAATCTGATTAAAAAGAATTGAGAAGGGCAATCCTGTGGTTGTCTTTAAAAAAATCATATTCTTATTTGTTATATTTTGCAAATACAGTATTGTTATATTTCTCATTTATTTAATTTTTTGGAACGTGTATAATGGCCATATCAGTGAATTAGTAAGAGATACGCATATGGTTACTATTAAACACTAATATAAAGTCATATAAGAACTTTCTACTGGTCACATGAGCTTTGACCTTCAGTGGCCCTGAATGGTTGAACTGATGGAAAAATTTTGCACGCATTTTTGGTCCTATAGCATTTCACTGTCAAACCTGCAGCACGCAGTTGTTGCACTCTCTTGCACACTTGTGTTTATGTGTTGAATTTACCCTACTAATGAGTATGGCTATGTATCTTTCCCATCCTGTAGGCTCCAATGTGTACCTGCGTCGGGAGCTGATTTGCTGGGGCGATAGCGTCAAACTTCGCTATGGCAACGGACCTGAGGACTGCCCTTACCTCTGGGCCCACATGAAGAAATACACCGAAATCACCGCCAAATATTTCCATGGAGTCAGACTGGACAATTGCCACTCTACACCTCTCCATGTAGCTGAGGTATTATCATGATTAACTTGATATGGTAAAAAACAAAAATTGGTAAGCGTACTGGTGAATGTAAACATTTCCCAGTGTAAATACGGTAAATATATTGTAGGTGTCACAGCTGACTCTGACTGTTTCCAGTTTTGTTTAAGAAAGACTGGTTATGTGATCACCTTGCAATGTTTCAGTGTTAATGAATGCATAAATGAATCTTCTGCACCTCACAGATCTCAGTTTACAACACAAGCCAATCTGAAGAAGTATTTTGGCCACGTGGTATGTTGAACTCCACTGACAGAAGTGTGAGTCACAAATAGTTTTAGGGTTAGCAGCCTGTTCAGGCAGGGTGACTTACCACACCCATCCAACAGTGTGGAAGACACTGGGCTACATCTGGCATTAAAAGCTACTGGGTTTTGCTTGAACGTACAAAATTTAAAAAGTGAATATAAACTGGCCAAGAAAGTAAACTGTCTTGCAGACGGTAGATTTCACAGACAATTTTTATGTAGCTGGGATCAGGGAGGAGCCTTCATTGTATCTCAGCATTGACTAGCTGATGTCCAATATTTCATTCAAGTACAATATTTCATTAAAGGCCCCTGTCGGCCCAGTATATCAGAAAATGGATATACTGGTGTAACCCTATTAACAAAAAACAGGAGCAAGTGAGCAGCTAAAGTATTTTGCAAATGACAAAAACAGCAAAAAAGTTGACTTAAAGGAATACTCCACCGTTTTGGGCGTTTTCTGACTTACTCAGAGTGAGACAAGATGTTCAGTACCATTTTCACCTCTGTATGTCGACTGATTCAGTTCCTATGGCTAGCATTTTGTGTTAGCTTAGCATGAAGACTTGAAGTCTGCAGGAGTCATCAGCCTAGCTCCATCAAAGGGAAAACAAACCTTACAGCAACTCTGAAGCTGTCTTATTTCATTTCTAAAGTACTTTGGCTGCTCACCTGCTCCTGTTTTTCTCTGTTTCTTTGCCCCCTGAACTTCTAGCCACTTCACCTCACTGTAACCCTGTTAACAAAAGCTCCTGTTTGTTTCTTTCTCCCCTGTCTCTATGTGATGGTATTGTCTGTCCAGGCCATGCTTGACGCAGCCAGAGCAGTCAGATCCAATCTGTATGTGATAGCTGAGCTGTTCACAGGCAGCGAGCTCATTGACAATGTGTTTGTTAACCGACTGGGGATTTCCAGCCTTATACGAGGTACAGCGTTCATGCAGACAGCTGAATGTATGCACGAACTAACTTTGTCTTTCTGTTTTTTGTCTCTCTCTCTCTTGTCTCTTTGCATCATTCTCTGCCTGTTCATACCCAAATCTCTCTGTCTTCCTCTCTGTAACTTCCTGTGTGTGTGTGTGTGTGTGTGTGTGTGTGTACCTGGACAGA
>OMKZ01021492.1:17453-32827 GCA_900302535.1 Neoniphon sammara | reverse complement strand
GGCTTTATTCCAAGTGGCGATGGGGCTTGTTACGCTGTTGATGGTTTGAGGTATTGTATAAAATCTACTGCCTTCTGGATCCGGGTGGTGTTTTAATCGAATAAAGTTGAATTATCTATTTAATACCGGAGGGGAAGTTCATGACCTCCTCCACTCCCCCGCTCCTCCATCAGCCACCCACAGTGGCTGCTGTGGTCAAGGTTAGCGCTACGGCTATACTGTGTTTTCAGCACTGTTGTTTAGCATGTGAAACAAGCCAGGGAAGTCTGCCAGACAGGTATTTGTCTGAAAAACACTGTGGTACAGTGCCGGTTTCAAGGTAGGCTTTCAAAATGAAGCAAATGACCAAGATTTTTCTGTTGCCATGGAGCCTGTACATCTCTATGTACCACTGTGTCAGACAGAGACTTTCAATTGCAAGAAGCGACGGGGGACAGAAAGTATAAAAATAGAGGAATATTTGGCAGGCAATAACTCAACTAATTGCATAGAAAAATATACATTTTATTACAGTTAAATAACTCAAAGTCAGCACTGATATGAATTTTGATGTCTGTCTTCATTTTGCCTTTAGGACACAAATAAATAGCAGCTTTTATAAAACAGGACAGTGGAATTTATGTGGAAATAAACCACTTGAAGCCTATCTGTCTATTTGTCTGAATCTCTGTTGCCTGACAGACGGACATACAAAGACCCACCTGCACTGGCCTGCAAGAACCAACCCCAACCTGCAGACATTTCATCCCACACCACGCCCCTCAAAAAACACACACCTGTAGAACAAGATATTATTACAGTTACTGTCGACTTTTTTATGGATTCTGGCATTTTGCATATGGCGTGACACATTTTAATTTACAGTTCAACGTTTGGATGAATTATTCTCTATCTCATCATCTTACAAGAGCCTCGGGTGAAGCAGAAATGGTATAATGGCTGGAATACTAAGTGACAAGTTTGCCAAGTGCTCAGAGAGGGAGCTGAACACTGCACCGGCTCCACATGTCTATAATTTGAGATGTGTTAGTATCAGGCTATCAGGGTTACAGTCCTCCTCATCACTAGCAACATTATGCTGATGCACTGAGATTTGTTGCACTGATGTTAGCTCTAGTGCTGTCCAATTAATGAATCAGTTTGTGGCATTTGGCCACATCTGCCTCAAGGTGCCTCAGAGTGCTTCAGAGTGTCTGCGGGTCCCTAAATTATCTGAATTTTAGACCTTTAAAGCCCCCTCCAGTGATTTCACGACTGAGGTCATGAAATCACTTCCCAAAAATGTTCATCTCAGAAAGTGATGTATGATTATCTTACCAATCACAGTGACTCTCACATGACTCTCGGGGCCTGGACTGGTTGTGCCAGCTGTCTGTAATTAGTTGTTACTCCCATTTTACCTGGTAAACCAAGGATTTACTTGCAAGGTCTATTAGAAATCACTGGGAGTTTTGAAAATGATATCACTGAAAGAAGGGGGGCTTTAACACTTTTAAAAATGTGATAATGTTATTTTATTGTCATGCAATGAAAAGGTTGGGTTTTAAAGTGGTTATAAATTCAATTCCAGGTATCATTGTAAAGCAACCTGTGCATACCCTGTAACCTTTCAGCTCCACATTCGCAACTTTGGTCTGAGGTCGATACACAAAATGCAGCAATGAATGGTTGCATCACTTTTGTGTTCATAATTCCAAAGTATTTTATAACTATACAGAGTTTGAATGTTCTTCTGTTCATCATGGATGAAGAGGTACAGGCGTCCCTGAATATCAGCTCATTCATATCCTCACATCCAAATTCTTAACAGAATCTCAATAAGGCCCTCTAAGAAGGAATCTGCCCTGGAGGCTGAACCAATATATCCTCTCTGTTAAAAACCTCATGACTCAAGCTTTTGGTGATTTTGTGTTTTAAATTCACCTGAGGGATATTTTTTTTTTTTTTTTTGAGAAAATTCTACAACACTTCATACAGCTGTCTAAAAAAACAATGCTTGTTTGTCCAGCTGCAACTGAACTGGTGTTCACATACCAAACATTCTTATACTTGGATTAATTCTCTTGAAACTCCTCAGATAATTCAAGTATTCATCTGAAAAGTGGCTATTGCTAAAACATCCTTCACATTGTTGCTAGCAAAGCCTCACTGTAGCAAATCTGAGTTGCTCCTCACCACCCCTCACAAGGGTTCACAGGTCCACAAATGTTTTTCTCTTTCAATCTGTAGTTCCTGATCAGAGTGCAAAAACTCAAGAGATAGTGGCTTTGAATAGATGTTGCTCGCCTGCCAGCGTAGATGATCTGCCATTAGTGAGCAGAGTGATTGATTTCTTAAAGTGGATGTGTGGCACTGGAAAAGAAACATTTACCCCTCAGGCAGAAAGGCAACATTAATAAAACATTAGAGAGAATGAATCACCAACTCTCAGAACTCAGAGTATTTAATGACTGTTTTTCCCCTCTTCTTTTTCATATATGTTTAGACGCTGTACATTGTGATGTTTATTCATCGTGAATATCTGTGAGCAACGCTGAACCATTGATAACAAAATAACCCAACTCTTTAAAATTTGCCTTAAAGTTATTAGCTTCAGTTGGTGTCGTGATATTTCATATTCAAGCGTGATCGCGTTTGTTTCGGAGCAATTTAAAAATTCCACTCATTTGACAGTACAATTTTCAAACATTTCCATTTAATTTGAAATAGTGTGAAATTATTGTCACTTTGACACATTCATTCAGAGCCGGGGGCTGATATTCCAAGCTTGCAGCGCTGTTTACCAGACCATCACTCGAAGTTAATTAACTGTGCTAATATTTCAGATGTAATCTGTATTCATTGTCCAGACTGCTGTCTCTTGGTATTGTTTCTCTGCATGACAAGTAGCATCTCATTTCAGGATGAGAAATTGAACACCTTGCCTTGCTGATACTGAAACACAATAATTGGACGTTTATTCTGTGAAATGGTATTCTTGCCCACATTTGATACCGGGAGGCTCACTCATCTTTCTTAGTCAAGTTTTAGTTAATGCAAGTGATTGGAATTCTTGTTTTAGGGCTGTTAGCAATGGATGTAATGAAACAGGCTCCTTGTTGGCTGAGCCAACAATTTCACCAAATATCATCAGTCTAAATAGTCCTTCAAATGGATGTTCCCGCGTGGAGCAGAAAGGCAAAATGCAATAACAAACAAACAAACAAAAAGAACAATCCCTTTCAATAAGACGTTTTCATTCCTAGTGTAATTTGTTTTGCATTTGCATTCATGAGGACACTCGAATGCGTTGTGACAGCGAAAAGAGGGACACGCCGCTTCCTGAAAGAGACGATTGTCACAGGTGGATCACGGCATAATGAGAAAGAGGGAGAACGGAGGCCGGGAGCCTTTAATGAGAGAGGATTTGAGTGGAGCCCGCCATAATCTAAAAATGCGCAACAGCTGGCTAGGTGCCACCTTCATGCATTAAATAAAGTGCACTCTCCTGCTCGCTGTGGGTTAACAAGGCACTCCGGATGAAGGACCGATGTGCCCCAGAGAGAACAAGGTCTCATTCAAATACAGCCCTGTTTGAAACGTCATAAAATTTCAAGTAAAAAAAAAAGTGAGCAGACCACAATAAACCTCTCACATGGTTACCTTTATATTTACAGGGATTGACATGGCAGTACCTCATGTTTTACAGTGATATTTGGAGTATGTTTCTGCAGGACCTCTGTACTTACAGGTCTTTTATAGGGAGAGCTAGAGGAGAAAAATGTTTCCTCTTGCCTGGAGAAAAGAAGAGAGGGTGTTTATGCCATTGGATCAGAGGCAATGTGTCCTGCTGTTAGTGTACCCTCATTTTGTTGCCTTTTTTTAGTTCCTACTCAATGAAAAAAGCTCCTCAGTGGTGGCGAAATGGCAAAAATGCACCTTAGAGCTAGAATACTAAATGTAGATCAATCCAAAAGCCATCCTCTGTGGCGTCTCTTTATTGGACTGAGCTCCACCATCAATGTAGACGGATCACACTTTACTTCAGTCATTCCCACATCCTCACATCTGATTTGCCACTGGATCCCAAGAGGCCATTATCTCATGTCCTCTGCAACCCTTTGAATTGTTGCAATGACATTCTTGTTTAGGCTATCAGCTCCATTTTCTCACGCACAGAACGGGCGGGGAAGCTCTGCTGGGGAATGGAAAAACAGCTTCTTTGGCTTGAAGAAGCCAAGAAGCCGGCTGATAACACTCCTCTATAAGCAGGAAAACCTTTTTTCAAATCTGTCCTGTATATTTATACTATCTAAACAGGCAATTCATACAATATAGGTGCATAAGAGCACTGCAGTGTGACTGATTTTTTTTACTGGGATCACCTGCCAAATGATCTTCACATGTTCTCTTGCGGCAAAAAACAACACAAAAATGAAGCTGAAAATGTTTGCCTTTTTGACGGTTTATTTCGGTAGTTTTAAACTGAATGGTTTTAAATGTTATCTGGAAAAAACAAACAAAACAAAACAAGGTGTTTCCATTTTCAATAGCAAATCAAGTCACCTTTATTGATATAACACATTTTAAAAAAAAACAACAGGAGTTGACCCAAAGTACTTTACAATCTAGGCAGATGGATTAACAGCATACATGATTAAAGGAATAATACATAAAAGGAAAGACTAAACTGGGAAAGAATAAGAACTGAAGAGAAACTGGATAAAACCCACAACAGATTAAAACATTAAAAATAAATGAAGAGTAGACTTGACAAAAACCACGGGGCATCCTCAGGCTGAAGAGTGGAATGGGTCGGCCCCATGTTCAGGGAATTAGAGTAGTCCAGCCGCGAGGTGATAAAAGCACGGATAACTCTTTCCAGGTCCTTATGAGATAAAAACGGTTTTAATTTGGCTATGGTTCATGGATACTGTTTTGTAAGCAAAATCGCAAAGTAGTAATGTTTATGTGTTCCCATTAGTAGTTTTACTTTAATGTCTGCCATAATTTAATCAGAGTAGGCGTCACTTTTTCAAACTGGTCAGTATCTTGTTTGTTTTCAGTTAGCGTCCTATTAAGTGAGAGGCATCACATTTTATCAGTGCAGCACAAAGGCAAGAATATTACATGAACCTGATTGAGCTTCCGCAACACAACTTTGCCGTCCGTCCTGCTGCCCCCCCCTGCTCCAGCTTGACTGAAGAATTACGGTATTTGGTGCAATTTGATGGACTGCTGAACTGTGAATATGCTTCAGCTCCGGACAGCTGTCTCGCCCTGAGTGAAATGTGATGGATGGGCAGGCGAGCGAGGGGACATATGGAAATGACCGGGCATGAAAAGAAAGAGAAATTCTCTGCGCTTTGTTTCACCAACTCTAACCACACGCTGGCTTTTGTCTGGCTTTTTCAATACTGTTTCTGGCAGACACGCAACCAGCTTGCCTGTTTCAATCTAATCAATCAATCTCTGTGTTGACTCATAAAGTGCACTAATTTCCCTGCGCCTTATTTGCAGTGAGACACGATAATTCATCTAGGAATGGAAACTGTTGTCTCTGGAAGTCATTCGTATTGATTCAAATAACCGAGGACTGGGCTCATTGGGATGCATTCGTCGTGCTTGTAAGTGACATCTGCCCGTGGTCTGGATCCACAAGCAGCGCGGGTCACGGATGCGAGCTGGGTGGTGCTGGAGTGACAGCAGCTAAAGATCAGGATTGACAAAGTGGATCAGTGTGTGTGATAGAGTGGCAACCCAGCATAATTTCCCAATAACTCTCTATATATGGCAACACCTTAGTCAGCATAACGCCTGTTGGCCATCAATCCAAGCCGGGGAGATTGATCCAGCGTGCATGTGTGAAACTGATTGTTTGATAGTGTGCTAGCAAATGAGTGTGTATTTTGCAGATGTGTGTTACCTCTGTGTGTGTGTGTGCTTCAAAAGAGAGATTGGGTGCTGAGCTGGTGCGTGTCAGGAGCCTTTAGTAGAATCTTCACATGCCAAACCGAAGCTGAAGAGCGGACTGGAGGCTGGCATGTGTGTGTGTGTGTGTGTGTGTTCACTGTCTGAAAGGTCACAGGCTTCCTCAACCCCTGACTCGTCTCACACACACAGCCATGGCCCTGCAGAGACTGAATATCACTCATTTATAGTCACAGATAAGAACAATCATTATAAACCTGTAGAGGGGTAGGATGTCTCTTCACACATTTCAGTATTATTTTTTTTAAGCATATGGTAGTGTTTTTGTAAAGCAATGCAACAACAGCCCATTGCTTTATAACACTGATTATAATTAATAACCATAAATATTTGTTAAATCTGGCTTAGATGCTGTTCTGCCATAGAACAAAACAAATGGCATCATTAAGCAAATAAATGCATTAATATTGGATAATTTGTTTATATTGCATGTGTGAATGTGCTTGCACAGGTATTCAAGCAGAAATGAAGGGCAACACCACTTTTTCCTGTGTGCTTTCGTTATTCTGGGTGGAGAGCTAAAGATAGATGGCTAGATAGATAGATAGATAGACAGACAGACCCTTATGCAAATCCATACCAGCACTAGATAATGTATTATGTTTTTATTTATAGCATGCACAATGAAACTGTTTTTTTCCTATCCATACACCGAGGCCTACACGATGTCACTGTGATGTGTGATCGCCCATAACTTGTAAGAAAGTACTAATAAGTCTCCCTTTTATGGCTGTGGAGTGTGGAAACCTGGCCTTTTTCAAAGGGCTCTTTTAATGGGCAACCTGCCATTTTAATTCATCTACTTTATTATGGACTGTGGGATATTTGCCCACCTTGTAATGACAGGAGTGGAGGCCATTTTTATTGCAAAGCTAGGCTTTGAGGTTGAAGAGACTTGCCAGAGAATATTTCTTATGATGTGCTGTTGCTAAGTTGCATTTTCTAAAATAATAATCTGAAGTGCTTGGTTGCACAACGTCTTCAAGTAAACAGGGAGATAGGAATTGCTTTAATACATGGCAGATGAAAATTGTATAGTCAGATGCCTGCGTTATTCTTCTGGTTCACAGGTTTGAAATAAAGAAGAGTTTGTCAGTTGCAGTGTAAAGTCTATATTGGATTTTGTAGATGCAATCTTTCACTGTTTGCACTTTGATTCTAGGAAATACAATCAGCAGGCATTGTAACATTTTGTTCATTTTACACTCGGCATTGAGCTGAACAGGCAATATCGGTGAAAGAAGAGGCTCCGGTGTCATACAGAGACACAGCAGCTCGATGGGATTATATGGCGCATTGTTTGAATTACAACATTTACTGATTCATTATATAGAAATCATGAAGTGAATCAAGAAATGAAGAAAAAATAATCTGCTTCTTTCTCAGTCAAACGATCTATAAAAGCAGGTTAAATTTCATTACAAATGTACAAATATACTGCATTGTTGTAGAGTCTATCTTCTTCAAGTTCAGCGGGCGAGTATCAGCAATGAAAGGCCGAATGAAGCATTGATTTTTGGGGTGGAATTGCAGCTGTGTTTCAGTTCACAGCCCGACGGAACACATTTTCAAACATGATGTAAGTTTGTATAATGTGCACTTCTTTTCTTTCACGGTTCAGTGCTTCTGTTTTAATTGATTTTTTTCAATGAACATGAATTCCACCATCCAGGGATCCATAGGACAACAACAAGCGCTGTTTCCTATCTTCTCTGTCATATAAAGTCATGGGGGATTCATGGCACTGGGCTTTTTACGCCGGCTATATTAAATGTTTTGTTTGTTTTCTCTTGAACACATAGCTCTCCTGTGTTTACCATAATTCAACAAGCCTCCTTTGAGCTGACAGCCGGTTTTGTTTTAGCACTGAATTTTTCAGAAGTTGAACGTAACATGGAGAAATGCATGACAAGAATTGTGGGTTTCTTGTGCCGAGAAAAGATGTTTATGCTTGGAAGTGATGATTGTCACCTGGCAAATTGTAAAAGTTTGTGGCGCATGTGTGTATGAGGAGTTGTGTGTGTTATATGAGTATACACCCTTTTCAAAAGTAAGAACATAGTTTTACTAAGGGCAACATCTCTAACTTTTAAAAACGAATGATCTGCAATCTGGTCCAACCAGTCTGAAGATTCTCTTATTCTTAAGCCAAGCTATTCTATCTGTTGCTAATGCAAAATGGCATTTCTTGTGATAGTGCCTTAGGGATTTCTGCAAAAGGTAGACAGTGTGGCGAAAGAAGAGCTGAAACAACAGCGGACCATATCATCTACCATCAAAACACAACCTGTCACTGCACAGGAAAGACAGAAGGTGCAAAAACCTGCTTTTCATTAAACAAGGTTAGCATTAGCGAAGCATAGGAGCATATAGCCCAACTGCGACAGCACTGACAAACCTTTTGTTCAACATGAAAATGTAGAAAGACTGTCAAAGAGGTGTGTGTGTGTGTATGTGTGTGTGGTGTTAGAGCGAGAGAGAGAGAGAGAGAGAGATGGAGAAAAAGGGAGAGGGTGTGATTGGACACCAGAGATCAGGAGCAGAGGAGTGTGGTGCAAACATGTTTGTCAAAATATGTCCACACGTTTTCTGCAGTGCATTATTTCATATTTCAATAAACTTTTCAGCAACTCCACTCAGCCAGCCAAAACTGCACCACAGTGTTAAGCAAACAAGCAATCCAAAATTGTCCATGTGGATGGTTAATATCATTCACTCATTCATTCAGTCATTTTCCATCCCTACTCATAAGGATCATCAGGATAGATAGATAGACAGATAGATACATAGATACATAAATAGATTGATTTGTTGTGGGTAATGGTCTGCACTGCAACCAATACACCACCTTCAAGTCCCCTCATGAGTAGTTCTTAAATAACAAAAAGAAAGCAGCTTAAAGGATTCCTCAAGTGTTTTTGTGTTTTTCCAGATTGGCCTCTTTCCCTTGTGAAATTGCTGTGTATTTTTACATACCATCATCTGCTAAAATGAGCTATAATGGTGTTTCCTTTAATGTGGATGTCATTCAAACCCATCAGTCTTTATATCAAATCCAAACTTCAGATGTGTGCTGTAATAAAATCCATGGAGGGGATTTATAGGTCAAAGTTGCAAGCAGATAGATTCAGAAAACCATATATTATGGATTTTATTTCTGAATGAAAAGTAGTTCCTGATTCTTGAATATTTTTTTTCCAAATCATGCATGCTCATAATGCTCACTTTGGATAAACAGAAAAGCAAAAAAAAAATCTCTTCAAAAGGTAGATTAGTGAAGTGGGGTTTGTTCAGAATTAAAGCAACCATTGAAAGCAAGGCTGGGCGATATGAGCAAAATCAAAAATCGCTACATTTTTGACCTAATACTTCAATATCAATATTGTGATGATATTGCAGAATATAATTTCAGTGCCATGTCAAAAGAAACCTTATTTTTCTTTCTACTCCATTCTGTCATTATTAAGTGACAAAAGATTCACTCAATTCCAAGCAAAGCACCACCTCTGTTTCTCAATTCAACTCCCTGCCCTGCCCACCGAGGAAGAAATCCTACTTTTAATTGAGCATCCGAGTCCATCTCGGTCTGCGGGCGAGGTGCCAGAATTAATTGAGAGGAGACGTCTGCTGTAGGAATGGTCGACTCAACTCCAGTGTTCCTCGGAGTCCGGTGAGAGTCAGCGAAGTCAATGAAAAGCCTTGAACTTCGAGACAAGAGTGAAAGAAGCGAAGGCAGGCGATAGAAATGGGGAGCAGGAAAATGGGCAAGAGGGGGAAGAAGACAGGGAGGCGTGAGGGAGGGGACGGAGGGAATAGGATCAGAGAGAAGGAAGCAAGAGAGATGAAAAATGGGCAGAGAAAGGGAACAGGAGATAGCGATGTCCTTATTCAACTGGCAGTGAGCCTCTATGCAGGTGAATTACGCCTGATCCAAGACCTGCAGATATTTCCCGTCTCTGAGAGAGTTAGGTCCTATAATCTTCCGAGTTGATAATGAGAACTCAACCTCAATGATACATCAGCCCAATGGAGAAACATAACACCATAGGCATCATTCTTCGTTGCACAATCCTGACACCTTTATTGCCTCGCTTTTCCAAGGTTCCCCTATTTATAGCATGGCAATACTAGCATAGATACAAAGACAGCGGCAAGCCGAAAGACGAGGTTTAAGAGTAAGTCAAACACTGCACCATCCTTTGAGTTTCCACTTCTAACACAGAGCTCTGCCAGTGGAAAAGAGGAGCGTGCAAAAGGTGCAGGTTCTTTGCCTCTGAGAAAAGTAATAAAAAAGCTATCGTAGTGTTTCCACTGCCATGAATAAGAATGGCTTTGCATTTAGAAGCCATGCATCTTATTTTGCATTCACAGGATTTTTTATTTTTTTTGTGATGCTGATCAATTTGCAAAAAAATGATGAAATGGATAGTTTCTTCCCACCCCTTTCTCCTTGATCTCTCTCTCTCTCTCTCTCTCTCTCTCTCCCTCTCCCTCCTTCACTTTCTTCCCCTGGTGCAATAACAACAACAACAGCAGCAGCATAAGCATGCCTTGCTTGGTGCTTCTTTCTTTTTTTTCCAAACCTCATCTCAGTAGCTTAAGAAATTAGAGATTCATGGACAGCCTCCACTGTGTCTCAGAGGCTGACAGATAGAATAAATGTGCTTCTCATTGTAATGATCACTCTAAGCCTTTACTATCTCCCTTGCATGCTGAATATCAAGAAAAGCACACACACACAGGCCCTGACGGAGTCTCTTAATGAGACCTAATGGTCCTAATTCTCTACACCAATAGAAAATCCTTTATTTTCTTTCTGCACCTAAAGCAACAAAGTAGATTGTAGTCCCACAACAATGGGAGGTCGAGTGCCGCTAGACTTTTCATGCTGCAAACAAGGAGTATGTAGTTTACTGATTGTTATTTACATTAAAAGAATACACCACATAAGAGTTTTTTGTTTGTTTGTTTGTTTGTTTTAATGAACCAGCTAATGAAAAAGACAGAAATCTCTTGTGACATAAATACCAAATGTGTTTTTGTAGAAAATATGAAAAACTACATGTTTAATTAATTCATTTAATTAAACATGTAGTTGTAAGCAGTTTAATTGAATTAATAATTTAATTAAAGCAAATTGTAAGAGTCAGTGTTGTTAATTACTATGAACATATACAAGGGCATGACCACTATTCATTACATATTGGCTTGGACAGACTTTGGTGGGGCTCCTCTCCAGAAATCAACTGAATCACTGATTCAGAATTTATTTCCTGCCATCTTAGACCATTTTAAACTTATGATCTACAACCAAAGTGTCTTTCCCATTATAAATGGTTGAAGGCTTCCATTGTAAACAAGTGTATCTTAGAATTTGACACAGAGATGGTCAGGTCAAAACCATTAATCAAATTAGTGTAATTTTTCTATATTTAACCTGTTTAATTTACACAGAACTCTACTCTAAACACTTGTCTTAGCTTAGTTGATGAAGGCCACACCAATCTCCAACATGTGAACCCCCCAGAAATGATTAAAACACTTCCTATTAACGCTGTGACAGTCACTATGCTTTGCTTATATACTGCATTTGAATAACTGTGATGAAACAACTATCAAGATATTTCAGTTAAAATAATCATTTTGATAAGTTTTATTGCTGCTCACACGTATCCCTGGTTACCTCACTGGCTGCAGGTCTTCTGTTCATGTCATATCTCAAGAAACAGGAGAATGGGAATTTGTTAACATGTTTTACTCACTGGAATGCTTACCTACATCCAAAATCATAAGCATATATGAATTTAGATTACTGTTTTGTTCACTGTATAGATTTTTCTCCACTTCCACATACATTATTTGGCATGCATCTCTAATATTGTACATCTTTTAACAGATCAATGTAATTTTACTGCTCCAATACAACATCTAATAGTGTTTTATATCACTATTTATCCTCAAAAAAGAAATTAGGCTATTTGACATATAATCTTGGCAATTACGCAGCTTTTCACTGACACTCTGCATAAATCAGAAATCAGAAAAAGCTTTATTGCCAAGTACGATTTTACACATACGAGGAATTTGCTGTGGTGATGTTGGTGCATGCAAAAAAGTAAAAATATAAAAGTATAACAATATGCAATATAAACTATTAAAAAGTGACAAATAACAATATAAATATAAATACACAATAATATAAATACACACTCTGTTTCTGGGATGAAAAGAGCAGTTACCAAGAACAATGTGCAAATGAAATGTGCAAATGGGCCAATTTATATTTGTAATTTGTATTACTGTATATAACTGCTCTGTTATGAATATAGTGACATATACTATATTCACTATATGTCGCTGTGCTTCCTGTGATATTGATAGGACAACATAACCTTAAATGCTATTGTTTTATATTTTAAAATATTAACTTTATTTATATAGCCCTTTTCAAAATAAAGTGTTTTACAGTTAAAAGCAGACAAAGTAAAACAAAAGCAAAAATTCAGCACATATAAAATAAATTCCAATACAGAGAACAGTGTATAAAAGCCATTAACAGAGACCCATCTTTAAAAATTGTGTTTTTAAAAGAGACTTCAAAGACGACGCAGTGTCAGCCAACCTTATCTCATCCTTATTTATATTTTACCTTATCTATATTTTACTAGCATTTCCCTGTTTGAAGGTGATTGTACCCTGGCATCACTAATATTTTCTGCCACATCGCTCAAAACTGGCTCACCTTCCTCCAACTACAGGAAACATGGCAGATCAAAGACGTCAGCTCTTAAAAGATGATCCATTAATATTTATTTAACATGGTCTGGATGAATACCTGATTCTGATTGGCTTAATTAGAGTTCATTAATTTCAGATAACTTGGTAGTCCTCATCACTGTTAAATTAATTAATGCACCATGTGGAGACTTGCTTAGTAATGAAATTATTGTGTATAAGGCCAGTGAGGAGATGCCCATGATTTAAATGTGATCTCACCTCTGCTGCTTGTCTCCCCTCACCTGAGGCCAGTCCTGCCTCCATTTGGCTCCACTTAGATCTAAAACAGCTCTAGCTAACTGTAGCAGGGTGAACTGGTCCACCTTAAATCAGGGTCCACCTTAAGGGGTTAACGAGATTCAATCAGGCACCAGGTGTGTGTCCACCTCCTGCCTATAGAAGTTGGTTAGCTTTCTGGTTCTGTGGAGGGAGGTGTGGGAGTGTTTAAAGGCCCCCTGGGTTTCCTGGCTGGCGGCGATCTTGAGGTTTCTGACCCCTGGTGAGCCAGAAGTGGATCTCTGCCTGTGCCTGAGTGCCAGCTTTCTTGCCTTGTTTTGACCCTCCTGATCTGTTGAGCACCATCTGTTGTTTTGCTCGGGGCTATTTTGCTGACATTGTTTGGGTTTTTATCTCTTGTCTGGTTTTATCTGAGTTTAATTTGAGGGTTGTCAGCATTGTTAATAATCCTTGTCATTTTACGTGGTTTTACCTTTCGTTGCAGACAGGGCCCTGCCTGGAGGGGTGTGGGTGTCTACAGTACCTAAAGCCGGGGTGTATCTAAGCCACTGTGCACTCTAATTTGGGCTGTTTGCTGTGTGTGTGTGTCACCTAGGGCTGCATTTCATTTATCCTGTCAACCGGCTTTTCCCTTGTCTCCCCCTGGCTTTTTTTAGACCCCTCTCTTCCCACCTGATCAGTAAAGCTCCTATACTGCCTTGCCCAGTCTTTTAAGTTTTTTTGTTTTTTGTTTTGTTTTGTTTTTGTTATAGTGGTACCTTGTTTTAATTGTGCAATCTCCTGTCTCCATGTTTTGTTCCCTTTGGTGTCCCTTACCTTTAGGTGTCCCTAAAGGTTTTTATAATTGTGCTTAAAGCATCTCTCTTTCATCCTTGGAAACCCGTTCTCTGCTTGTCCTTACAAAACAAGGATGATCCCTGTGGGGATAATCAGTAGCTTTCATTCCCAGGATGGTGCTGTCAGGTTCCAAGTTCAGGCTAGAGTCCTCAACCACACCAACATTATAGTCTATCAGATGAAAGAGAGCTATATATCCCCTCACTCTCTTTGCTATAACTAGCAAACAAACTTTAGATTGTTCATTTATAAAGACGGATTATGGTTCAGCCAAGGTAACCAGAAAAATGAAAAGAAAAATAGTGAGTCAAGGACACGTTTATCTGCACCAGTTAACATTCATGTGAACACATTGTTTTATCACTCACACTGGGTTAAAAATGAGACGGGACGTCTTGTTTTTCTTTCTAAGTGTTTTCACAACACAACTTTACAGCTCTGCGGCACAGATAAATGCATTCACTTCAACTCGGAACTCATTAAAAACGAGCTCTGGTGTGTGACAAAAACAAACTCAATGGTCATCCAACGCAGAATTACAAGTTGGAAATTCGGGTATCATTTTCAGAGCTGATTTCATTTCAAGTGACATCAGAGCTCACAGAAATAACAAGACACAAATCGGCTTTTGTTGTGGGTAAGAATTGAATCAATATAAAAATGTTTATTTACTACTTAAACAGATACTGACAAATACTCTTGGGCCTCTATGGGAAACTCATCCTGGATTGTGGCACAAGGGATTGTAGCATCATGTCCTGAGTATTGATAAATGTATGGTTTCCCCTCTGGGCCAAAATGCACTTTCTTCTTCTTGGGGTCCATTTTCTTGATGCTGTGAAGACAATGCTGCTGCAGGTCTAAAATTCACAAGTAGGAAATTCTTAGTTCTGAGTTGAAATGAACGCAGCAAAAACTGTCTGCACTTGTCATTGCGCTGTGTGTTTATTTAACGCCATTTCCCAATCGGGTGTAGTTTTGTGTTTTTAGGCACTGTGATTGGCCCAGGTGTCAAAACACTGTCTAGCCAACAAACTTTGATGTAACAAAAAAAAAAAAACTGTTACGAAGCTCAAAACATTTTACAACCCCTGGTGCTGCTCTCTATTTATTTTTCAGACACTGATTAAAAAATTAAATAAATAAAAGACCCAAATGTGTATTCAAATGAATTCCTAGAACACTGCTCCTGTGCGTTGTGACCTAGTAACACCCCTGGGTATAAATAGAGTAAGTTGATTGTTAATAATTGGGATTTTTAATTCAACACCTCCGAGTTCACCGATGTCACGTTGAACTCCCTGGTGTGTTTTTACCGCTTGTATACTTTTGCAATTTATGCTGCTGGGTGGGAGATATCAGAGCCCACACTAAATTCTGACATATTCTACTTATAATTACCAGTAAGAGTAAATTGTGAGACGGCAGTTCGGATTTATAGAAAATACCTTATGACATGAATCATGAATGCAGCATTGGAATATTTAACAGAAATTGGAATATAACAGTCTCCTTGCCAAAAAAAAAAAAAAAAAAAAAAAAAGCCTTCTTTG
>OMKZ01021490.1:15296-27072 GCA_900302535.1 Neoniphon sammara | reverse complement strand
AAGACCTTAGCATAAGAATCGCTCATTCATGTGCTCCTGACATTATAGGCATTTATGCTGATACCTCTGTGGCATGTATAATTAATAGTAGATCATTAATATTTAAACAGGAAAAAAAAGCTGTTAGGCAATTGATAAAATAGCTCACTTTCAAGCCCCTCGTACTAGGTGGATTTACTACAGTCAAATACCCACAGAGAAACAACAATCCCAGACCTAAAGCTTTTCTTTTCTTTTTTTTAAACTTATACCAACAGGTAGTAGCAATCTTGCAGTTCTGTTAGATAATATGGCTGCACCATATTATATGCGTTGCTGGAGGTTACCTGTTTGTGCTAAGCCCCACCCCCTTTTGTCAATTTAGTCATCATAGGACATGCCCCTTTCAGCCATTCAGCTTGGATAGGCAGTCACTGATGCCTTGTCCCGTGACAAACATTGCCATCGAGCTTAGTAATGTTACGTGCATGCATTTGGAACCTCTGTTTGTGCTAAGTCCCACCCCCATTTGGCAACTTTGTTGTCATAGGACACGCCCCTTTCAGCCCATGAGCATGGAAAGTTTGTTAATGTCACCTTGACTCATGACCAACCTCCTCACCAAGATTTATGACGTTACATGGATGTCTTTGGAAGCTACAGTCCTATTTGTGCTAAGCCCCACCCCTTTTTGGTCAAAGGACATGCTCCTGTTGACCAATCGGCATGGAAATTTGATCAGTGCTACTTTGACCTATGACCAATCTCTCCACCAGGTTTTATGAGGTTACATGGATGCGTTTGGAAACTACAGCCACGCCCTGTCACGCCCTGAAAATAGGCCTGAAAATTTAATCACTTCTTCACTGGCCTGTGACTAACCTTCCCTTCAAGTTTTATGCAAATCTGTTCAGTACTTTTTTTGGTTGTTCTGCTGTTAGAAGGACAGACAGGGGAGATGTGATAAGCCCCTGCGAGAGGTTTCACCTCCTTGGTGGAGGTAATAATGATCCCAAAAAACAGACCCACCTATGTCTGTTATTACAGGTTAACAAATGAGGTAAACTGACCTACCTTGTTGAAACACTGCAGCTCAAACTCTTAGAATCCTTGCCCTCTTTGCAGTTTAGTACTTGTAGTTCAAGGGGAGTTGATGATAATGACAGGTGACAGCACAAAATTTTCAATTAAGCTCCATAAATTTGCTGACATAGCATTAAGCCCTCACTGCTGTGGGAAAAAAAAAAGCCAAAAGAACAACAACAAAAAAAAAGATTTCTTGTTGAACATAATTGTATCACTCTGGTGACTCAGTTTATAGGCAAAGGTTTGCTAGTAAATGAAGGTTTTCTTATGTTTTGTTATGCTGTTTTTGTCTTGTTTGTTCAAGTTCGAATAAGTTCAGTTTCAAATGGTGCGCTGGCAGTGTAGTGTGAATGAGTCAGACCTACATTGGATTTATTTATTTATTTTTTATTTTTTATTTTTTTGGGGGGGGGTACCTTTGTTCCAGATTTTGAAATCCATTAAGACTATTTTGGTTTTGTTGGCCAAAGTTAATTACTAGTGGGTGTTTCTCAGCACTGCTTCACTGCTGACTCAAGTGCCCTGTGTAGTTCAAATGGAGCCCTGTTTTTAGCAATAAGTTTCTCAGTACTAACACAATCTGAGAAAAGGACACATTTTTAGACACCATGATGGAGAGGTCAGAAGTACAGCCAAACTAAAAAAAAACATGCTTTAATTGTTCTTTAATAAATAAACAGTAAGGGCAACTGTTTAACTCACAACAAGACCTGTAAAAAACCATGAAAAATGCCATAGCAGCTGCTTGTAGACTGGTCAGGTATTCAAAGCAAATCCCCCATAGAACCTTCCTGAAGGTTTATCTGGCACTAGAGTAGTGGTACACCACTGTGCGCTGTTGCTTGCACAAACATGCTGCATGAATGAGTCATCAGAAAAAAAAAACCTTGCCTGCAATCACAAAAAGCAGTGTTTGACACATGCAACACAATACAACAAAAGGAGATTCATCAGAGCACCTTGCCAACTGTTAAGCATGGGGGTGGATCTGTTGTGATTTGGGGTTGTGTGACAGACATTGGCACAGGAAGTATTGCACAGGTGGAGCCAAGAATGGGTTGTATCAATAAATCCTGGAAGCTAAAGTTCCATTAGGGTTAGGGAGGCAGTGAAGAGATGGTGAACCTGAAAAGGTCGGCAACTCGGTAAATCTCAGATATGTAGTACATGCAAGACAACCCAGGAATATTTCTGAACTACAAAAGCAAGAATAGAAAGACTGCTAGCTGGCTACAATGAATGTTTGGAAGTTTACCAAGTACTGACTGACAGGGTGTCCAACCTTTTGCACAAGCCAAATTTAATGTTCATTTCCCCATGCAGTAAATAGATAGTACCTGTGCATTAAAATTTGAGGAATTCTATGAGACCAAAATGGGAAACAACCAAAACAAGAACATAATGCTGAATCTAAAAGTCCAGAGGTTAGGGATTTAAGTTAGGGTTAGTTAAAAATTAAAGAGACATTACAGAGGAAGATGCCAGACCCCTCATTCAATTTATGAGCGCCTATATGTTGTGCATGAAAATGGCATGCACTTGGGTTGAAGACAGTTTCCTTTGCGACAGGGAATAAGTGTGTTTTGTTTAATAGGAATTTTTTCTTGTTTATTTTATTCTTTAATTTTGATAGTATAGTATCACATGTTTATATTCTCTGTTGAAAGTAAGCAGAGCCGTCCTAAGCTGACCTGCTCTCAGTACATTTTCCCCGTGCAAATAAAGGGACCAAAAAATCGGAAACATTTAATGAACAAAATGTTGACACTTGTACTTAATTCCTGAAATGTGCCCACCAAAACAAATGGCAGTGTTTGAGAGTCTTTTGCACACAGCAATCAAGCCTCTCCAAATATTTGTCTACATAATTCAAAATGACCCTTAAACACGAGGGAATAAGGCTGAGGCCGCTGACAACTGTGGGAATGTGATCACAACATTCAATTACATCACACACTCCCCTATGTGACACAAATCTGATTGTTTAGTGCAATGTGAAAACACACGCGCGCGCACACACACACATACACACACACACACACACACACACACACACACACACAAACCTATACTTTTCAATTCAGTTTTGGACCATCTTCATATGTTTTCCTGAAACTGATAAATATGTGATCTTTGGCCCAGTCAGATCAGATCAGGATTCATGTGGTTTGTCACTCTCCCTTTGCAAGATCAGTGTTGTCATGACTTTGTATCCATCTAACTGGAAAAGCTTGGAGGACAACGACTCAAGCAGGCAGTGGGGAGACAGCAAGGTTGCAAACTGAATTGATATTTAGGAAGATGCCTCCATTCAAGCAAAACTATCGGGGGACATGTCGTAATTGACCAGTTGTTACTCTTCTTGGTTCTGTAATGTGTCTGTAGTTGGGAGGCCCGGGGGAAATTCTCTTCTGTCAGAGCGTCCAGAGCCAGAGTCTGTCCTAACTAGCCCATGCTACACTTAGCTTAGCTAGCCGAACTTTGTGGAGTATCCTTGCTTTACTTTGGTCGTTCTCTGCAGCGAAATGTCACGGAAGGATGAGCCACAGGCACAACTCAGGAAAAAACAAGAACACACGCTGAATCCAGAAGTCTGCACGCATCCAGGCTTGCTGACGTGAGGAGTTTGCTCCCATGAAGTCCAGGAGGGGTTGGGGTGTATGTGTGTGTGTGTGTGTGTGTGTGGGGCTCTTTGTAGATGTCCAGAGAGCCTGCTGCTTCACTGTGAATTTTACTAGCGGGATTCCCCACAGTTGATTGCACTACAGATATGATGATATCACTGATGTCAATATCTGTAAAATTATAGTCCAGAGCCCACACTTTTGGGTTCAGTAAAACATAGCCTCAGGTTTGACCCACTCCTTCAACAGCCTTAGGGCAAAGGCTCTGAGGCTGTTGCCCCATTGCAACACTTTCCTTGTTGCTCATGCGGACATGCGGGTCAGTTCAGGATGGAGATGAATTCAAACTGATATCGGGTCACTTTCCAAAATGAGTGTGAAATTTTTTGCACAGATCAACTTTAGAAAAATTGGATCTGAGCAAAAAATTTAACCGAGCACCGCTGCCTGGAATGTGAATGAAAGGTATATATTACTCTCTAAATGCACGGGTCAAGGCTTGGGTTAAACGGTGTTAGTTTGCTTGAAGGTGTCTGGTTATGTTCAGTTCAGCTTTGGCTCATTTTTTTTGTCTTTTAGTGCACTTCTCCTTCTTTCCAGCTAGCATGCAGGCCCAGGAATTCAACAAGAATCAAGAATCGAATTTGTTAAGTCCACCAAGGAGCTTATGTTTTTGCCTCAGTTTTCTTTGTTTGTCTGTCTGTCTGACAGCAGGACATCTTTTGGAGGGATTGAGACTAGACTCCAGTTTTTAAGAGGATGTCTGCAGGACCAAGAAATCAATTTAACTTCAATTTTAAATCATAGGAACGAATCCTTTGGGTGGGACAGCAGCTTGGAGAACTGTTAAAGCTTGATAGAGGTTTGCATTCTCTGAACGCCTTCTGCTTTTAGTTTAGCTTAATTTAGGTTAGCCTAGCTATTCTATTCTATTCTATTCTATTCTATTCTATTCTATTCTATTGTCTTGCCTTGTTTTCAGGTGGACTGTTCCATCCGTCACATAAGCCATGCAGAGGTTTGGGCAGGGAGGCTCTTTGCCTCCTTGATGCCTGTTTCTTTTGGGGGTGGATGAATTTCATTCTTGATGAGTACAACATGGAGAGGTTTTTTTTTTGATGTAGATATTGTGGTTCATACATTTATTAATAGTGAATGCCAAGGTTAGACACAGGAAGTTTTGATCTCTCACTCCTCTCTTCTTTCTCTCTCTTTCTCTCTCTGCCTCACACACACATGAGAGAGAGAGAGAGAGAGAGAGAGAGAGAGAGAATGAGAGAGAAAACAAAAATAAAACATTCTGTCATTGTATTCCTGGAAAAGCAACATATCCCATCTATATTGTCCCTTTCTTATATGGTGAATTAATAATCGGGGTTTGTCGGATCATGACAAACCTGCACATATACAACTGTGCACTATTCTGTTGCTCCTCATCTCTTTAAATGAATAATTAAAGCAGCTCTAAATCAATGTTTTTCCTAAGAGAGTGCATGAATGCTAAATAACCGTAAGTACCAGCTGAAATGTGGTGGTAAATTGAACAATTGCTACAAACAAATATCTCCACCCTCAACGATAGGAAGACTGAATTATATAATTTGCATACCTCATTTGCATCATTTGGGGTATTTATATACATCTTTCCATCTTATTATTATTAAAAGTGTCCATGTTTGTCATGCCACTTTTACAGAGGTAAGAGACTCAAACTCAGCAGCATTTGATCCATTTCATAAAAAATATGATACATTCTGTTTTTCCAATCAAACCTAATCAACAGCAAGTTTTAGCTGCAATGAAATGTACATCTGGCTTATATGTAAAGCTCATCTATAATGTATGTGCAACAGAAATACTGTGACTACACCCGCAATTGTAATCTCCATCTTAAGCATAGACAATATCCATATGTGGGCAGAAGGTAAATGTTTGGCACTGCGTTTGTGCATTTTACATGGCTTGAAGAGACTGGCATGCAAAGACGACCCTCAGAACAAAGGCACATTTCCAGGCTCATAAACAAAACATGGATCTAGAGATTTGACGACGTCTTCCTGGGGTTGGACGAGGAAACATCTCCTCCTATTCCTGTCACTCAAGCGAGGCTGCAGAAAGACCTCAGTGACGGCTGCACCGGCGAAGAGCACACAGAACAGATTCCTGCTGCACTCCTACAGGGGATACTCCAGCACTTGGAAGGATTATCTTTTTAAAGAGAATTAACTAGGCTCCAGTGACTGAGCGAGTGGCATTAAGGAAGAACACTAAAGCTAACTATATTTTGTGTCTCCATAATGTCTTTATTCGAACTTTATCACTATCTTCCTTCTCTTCTGAGAGTGCTGTGTGAGAAGAAGTGTGGCTTGAGGGCATTGACTGGACCTGATTCATTACATGGGTGCAGTGCACATTGCGGCTTCTAAAGGGGCATTAACATGCCTTCTTCTCTGCAGGAGTTTGTGCCAGAACATATTCTCTATAATCCCACACAAATGTGGGTATATTTTCCTGGATGAATTTCTGAATAAGCCTCACTGTTGGCAAATGCGAAGGGCCTTGGACAAAGCTGGGGGACACAGGAGTAAGGGGGTGTAATTTACAAGTACATTTCTTACATCACTCAATGAAGTAGCGCACAGATGCTGAACTGAAATGGGCTGACGAGGCTAGTGCTGCTGGATGCAATTACATGTCAACATTCCCTGATTATGTTCTCAGGGAGAGAAGATGACCTGCTACAGAGGAGAGTGAGAGAGGACAAAACTGAGAGAGGGCACTCCCGCATCGCCCGTCCTCCCTTTGATGGTCAGTCACCACGGGGAGTTGATACACAGTCGCAGACACCAAAAACCATCAGATTTTCTGTGGCTGTTGCTTTTTGCTCATAAAATGCTCTTCCTAAAACCAAAACAGTTGATCAAGTTGGACAAAGACAGAGACAAATAAGCGACAACATCGTTAGATAAATCTCTCCAACGTTACAAATGTCTTTAGGATTGCTTAATGGCTGATGCCACTTTTGCTAATGGAGTGAATTCAAATGAAAGCAAGTTTTCTAATTGAGAATTGATTGTGTGGTCATTAGGTGGGATGTAACAAAGCATGAGTCTCCAGCACACCACTCAAGGCACTATTATTAAAGCCATGCTGTCATTCCCATGGGACTCTAGCTTGTCCCTTTCCTGACAAACCTCAGAGCTGCCGACTGGTCTGACAACTCATTTGACCCCCATGCAATTTTGACATCTAACCCCAACCACATGACGCACTCTATTCACCACTTTATGACGAACTGATCTCTGGTTTATCTGCCTTGATACCTGCCTGTCAGCTTTTGTGCACCATTAACTGCTTTCGTGAAGACAGACAATTAATACAGCCATGTCTTGCTGCAAAAGCTTGGCTTCCTCCTCGACGACGGCAGACTGCTGGCATTGATAATTGGACTTAAGGTTTCCTCCTATTATGTGCTTGTCGAACAACAATCTAACACTTTGCCATCTGTTTGTGTTAGTGTTAATCATATCCATTCTCCTACGTTATTGTTCCAGATGGCTTCTATAATTGCGTTGTTTCTTCTGCAGATGTTTTATGGGGTGGTTTAGGAGCACAGCCAGCTCTGGGTTGATAAAGCACTGGAACGGTTAATGGGAAAATAACCATTTTCACAGGCAGGTTCCAAGTTTTTGTCACTAGTCACACAAACAGTGTAATTGTCACTAATGGGCCAGAGTAACCATTGGACGATTGGGGGCCATATTAGCATCGCTCTGCAAACGGAGGAGGAATCCAAATTTAGACTGTGGCAGTGGCTGGAGCCGCCGTGGTGTGAAAAAAATGAATCTCTTGGCATTCAGTGTGTAGCAAAAGCTCCAAATGTACATTATGCAGGGATTTCTCATTATTTTGGATCGAGTGACTGAAAGCATATACTACAGCTGCAGCAATAGCAGCTGTAACAATAGCAGCAGGAGTTTCAGTTCCAGGGATTAAGTTCTTGTGGAGGTTCTCTTGCTGCTCTGTTTGTTTTACAGTATATCAAGTAGCTAGAAGGATCCAGAGCATACTAAGTGAAAGTGTCTCAGCCTTATGAAAGCAGTAACATTCAAATAGTTGCAATATTTTGCAACAGATTTGCCATTAATTCAAAATGTCACATAACCTTTAAGGCTTATGAGTAAAATACGAGACAGTGGCAGTATGGGCTGCATCCTCTGTGGGATGCTGAAACGTAGCCTATTTTCCCTAATCGCTTGTGTGAGCACAACACCGCTGATTCAATCTGAATTTGACAAATGTTGCTGACTGGAGGAGGACAGCTCTGGCATCCTACATAGCAATTTTGAAAACAGCCTCATTTTCCTGCGCCATTGTCTGCATAGCAATACTATCTGCGATGAACTGGAATCGCATTATTGTGCAGATACCTAGGCATCAGCTGTGCTGTTTAAGACAGCGCCAGGGGAAATGAGGGTCACCAGACTCCCCCGCTCTCTGATTCATCCACTCAGACAAGGGCAAAGGCCAGATCACAATTTTAGCTCATCAACCAAGCTTCCCCAACAGCCAATCAGTAAGAAAATCACTTTAGGAATAGGTGTAAAACAGGTGTTTGTGGGTGTGGGTAGGCACTTGGAATATCAGTTTGCACAAATCTAGAGTGAAATCATCCTATTGCCATTCATTATTCAAGATGCATAATAATTACTTCTGTTTGTTAAGTAAATCTTATCACATTATGTTAAGTGGAGCAGAATACACTATCAGCCAAAAATACAGAGAAACCCTGTGAGTGACTAACAGTGGGTGAATGTCTTATAAAAGTTGATTACCTCGAGGAAAACATTGTTTTTTTAAGATTTCTACATTTCTCTCCACATCCTTTCTGCTCAGTGGATGAGCGCCGCTATCTCCACTGAAAGTTTTCATTCAGCACATTTCTGTACTTACTTCTCATTATTTAATGACAATGGAATTGCAGCTATTATTGTTCCATTAAAATACCAAGCAGTGACAAAAGAAAGTGGCTATGCAATACTAATCTTACAATAAAAAAATGTAGCAGGCCATCTCTTGTTAGGGAACTCATTTCCTTTGTGCTCTGTGAATCAACTCCTGAATCTATTTAATTGAATCATGTATAATTCAAAACCTTACAGCCCCACGTATTTGCGTGAGGCACAACTGCTGTAGTCGGCATTACATACAAAGGCGAGTGTAAATGCCCATGTAGCAGATACAGATTTCATTACATTACTAATGAGGCTGCGAATGTCACCAGAATGAATGAAGCTGACAACAAGAAAGCTGCAGGATGGTGGCAGACTGAAAACTCACATTACTGTTAGCTTTTTCTGTTGGACCTTGGGTTGTTGTACCCACACAAACGTACATTTCTTAGTGTGCACAACCTAAAATGCATACACCGAGAGGGACCAGTGCACTTCATGTATGATGTGTACCTCTCAAGGCCTCACATGCCACGGTTTCAGACCTTAATATGCACACCTCACGAAGCAAAAAGGCAGTGAATAATAGCCAGGATCGGCGTACATGAGATGCAGTGAAACATGGTGCGATGAGAGTTGCTTGGACAAGGACAGTCAAATGAAGCAGCACAAAGACATTATGAAATGCCGAGAATCTGCAGTGGTTGAGGGCACATGAAATGGAAAATCACTGATCACTGGCATCATAATAGCCTCGCAGAGAAGGAGGTTTGGAGCATATCTGGTGATTTAGGTGATGTAGTTCATACAATGTGCTAATGTATTGATAAGATTCTAAGCGCAAATATGGGGCAGAGGATGAGAGAGAAAATCCAAGTACCTTTGCCCTATAAAAAACAAACAAACAAACAAAAAAATTAAGGTTAAAGATGGATCACTCTAATCTATCACACATGCTGTTACGGTTAGAGACAGCAGCAGATGTGGGAGATCAGAAGTTGAACTTACTGTATATTTCAGTTTGTGTAGGTGCCTAAAGCGCTTGAGATATTTTCAGTCTTTCCCTTAAAAAAATCAAAGTTTTTTTTTTTTTTTACCTTTGTGCTATTTTGTTGAATGTACTCCTGAGTCAGCGTTTTTGTTTCAACAGCTCAACAACCTGCTGTATTTGCCCTTTTCCGCCAATCAGATGAAAGAGTGAAACATGCTTACGGTACCGCTTTTAAATCACTTTATCGCACATCACATTGAGAAATGTCAATACAATTGTTGTCAAAGTAATGTAGTTACATGCTTTTTGGCCTGGGAAGAGGTGAAAACAAACAGAACACCGGGAACTCAAATGTGAGGGGGCGTTCTGTTTGCTGCTGTTTGTGTCGGTAATGATCAGTCATGTGAGGAAGCGATAATTCTGGCTGTTCAGGAGGTGAACTCGGGGTCACTCCTCATGTTTCCATCACATGAGGTCAATGCAATGTCAAGATCAGTACCTGGAAACTACAATATATTAATTACAGTTTGATAATAAATGCCCATATATTTTAATGAGGTAAAGCTGTTCACAATTACTTCATGATTTAGTCATAGAAATCAGAAATCAATTAGAAACATCCTTGTCCGGATAAGTAATAAGCAATTATGCGTTTAAAATGACATCAATTTCTTGGGTGCCACATCCCACTGTCAAATTAAACTGTCTATTAGCAATGGTGGACTAAGATAAACACCTTCTATAGCCTAGTCTACAGATAGGTTTGCCTGATTGGTTGAATGAATCATTCCAAATGTGACAGAGGATGGCTGTAATAAGTTAAGTACTCTCATTGGCCTATAATTCTTATTTTACATTCCTATGTGTTATTTTCTAGTACTTCTTTACAATGCTATATGGGCTTTATTGATTGTTGCAAGCAGCAAAGTGGTTCAGGTTCAGGTTACTGTAAAAAATATATATATATATGTATAGATTTATGACATGTTGGCTCTCCATACATTTGCTGGGCAATGGTGATCTGATTGGTATTGGCAAGGTAGCAGAGTCCAACTGTTTTAATGATAGATTATGGATTTTTTCAAAATGAGTTTACATAAATCAGTACAGTCCATGGCATAGAGGTCCTTACTAAGAGAATATTCCCTTTATCAGCTAAAAATGTGCAGTGCAGTGTAGATGCCTCAGGATTGTATGGTGCACTTGCACAGAGAGTGCAAGTGCACCATGAGAGTGAAATGCAAAAAGAGTGACGGTTTTGCATGTGAGGAGGCTACACACACTGAAAAGGCACTTATATTGGCATACCTGCATGTCAGAGGTGAAATTTATTTATTTATTTACTTTATTGCTTGTTTTATTTGTGATATTCTCTTCGCATTCAGTTCTTTCAGTTCTTCATCATAACAGCCTCTTCGACCTCTCTCGTCAGCTGTAGCTCAAACAGGGTAACACAGAATTCGCTGATGCCTCAGTGACATAAAACGGGCAGACCTTGACATTTGTTCGGACGTTGTACGTTTGGTAGGTCCTATGTTATATTTAAACAACTTGAGCAAGCTCATTTAGAGAGAGGTGAAAATGCAAAGAGAGTCATCTGTCTGAGAGGAGGAAATGTTGGTAGGTTTCTAAATGAGCTTATTAGCAGCGGGATCATTAGCATACACAAACACAGGCCTTATTATAAGGCAGCTGGACCACTCTAAAAAGTGTGAGACTTGATCTGACCTCATTAGTGTGAGCATATGGAGGTAGACCTGCGTACCAGCGCAGTTATCCAAATTCCGGTGTGAAAGCCCAGCGTGATTACCATACTATAAGCTGAAATCTGTCTTCGCTCTAATTAATATGCATTACTAAAGTAAGTGCAGGGATGGGTCTAATTTGCTTCTATACCTTACTTAACATTTCTCCAACATACCTGCAGGGATGCAGGAATATTTGTCATTGGCAGTCTATCAATTTAAGCTTATGTTACCTTTCGGTTTATTTTTCACTGGAACAGAATTAGAGTCATGATAAAATGTGGACAGGGCAGAGCAAGAAGACAGCATGCTATGGAAAATAGGTGATACACGTGGCTCTTTTTGCACTGCTGATCAAATTACTACAGTAAAAAAAAAAAAAAAAAAAAAAAGTTACTT
>OMKZ01021489.1:11810-22083 GCA_900302535.1 Neoniphon sammara | reverse complement strand
AGGTGTCTTATTTATACAATGTATCATGTGTATTTGAAATACATAACTTCTAAACAGATTCACGCTACATGGTCAAACTTTGTAGAAGGAGAAACACACGCACACACACACACACACACACACACACACACACACACACATGCACATACACACACAAACACTTCTAATAGTGATGTTTCCCCCGCCCCTGCACTTAAGCCACGCCCCCTTTCATAACTTTCATAGCACTTTGTTTTAGGCACTCATGGCAGTCATCATTGGACCAAGCAGAGTTCTTTTTTCATTGGTGATGGTTTGCCCCACCCTCCATACCTTAGCCACGCCCCCTTTCATAGCTTATGAACTGTTTGTAGTAGACTCTTGTGGGAAGCATCATTGCACTCAGGCGAGGTTGTGTGTGTGTGTGTGTGTGTGAATGCATGCATGGATGCATGGCTGCAGCTATTGCGAATTTGCGCTTGTTTTTAAAAAACGAGGGTCATTTTCAGGGAAGTTAGATGGTAGGAACTATAACCACTGAACATATGATTTCATCGGTTATAGTTCCTACCATCTAACTTCTCCTAAAATGACTCTCGTTTAAGAACAGTTGTGTAAATACGACAGCTCTGGAGTCGCTGTAAGGTTTATTTTTTTCACTTTATTGTGGCTAGGCTAATGACCCCTGTAGACTTCAAGTCATTATGCTAAGCTAACATGAAATGCTACCAGTGTTGAACATCTTGTCTTAGTAGGTAAGTCGGAGAAAGGGTATAAACGTAAATACTGGTAAATTTTCTGTTACATTAACCTAAATGAAGCTTTATTACGTGTAATATTACATAAAAAAATGGATTTTAAAAATAACTTGGTGTAAGATTACATGCAGCTCCACCAATTAATTATGCTCTCCCTTTTTTCCCAATCCTGTTTTTTTTTTCTTGTAATCAAGTGCCAAAAGCCACAATATTGGCTCCTTTTATTTGGAAACAGAGCAGCACACATACAGAGTCAATTCTGTACAGAGCAGCTCTTTGGATAGCTGACACCGTTGTCTTGGTTGGGTGGATCAGACACAAAATGTAACGTGATGCAATACTGGTGCTAGCCCCAAGATCTCAGTGGTATTCTGCAGTAATAGTACGGCTTTGATTGATGGAAGGCTCAAGGCAAAATGTCGGCGCCTCGGAGGTCTTCATCGAGACAAGAGAACCGTGTTGCTTTCTGAAATAAGCTCATCTTCAAGCGTTGACGTGACATTTCAATCTATCTGTCTGTCTGCCCGTGTTTTTCTCCGAAAAGTTTCATCCGCACACTCCAGTCCCAGAGGTTTTAACTGTATTCACTGCTTTGTAACTGCTTTGCATTTAATTACAAACCTGCAGTGTGCGCAGACACACCAGCCGACACATCCTGCTCACACACACACACACACACACACACACACACACACACACACCACACATTCGCCGAGTTAATATCATTCCCATTGTCAATTTTCTCCAGGGATCCTGGGTGTCTCTTCAAGCCGGGTTTGCCTTGTCTGTCTCCCTCTCTCTGTCTCTTTGTGTGTGAGTGTGTGTGTGTGTGTGTGCGTGTGTGTCTGTGTCTGTGTTTGAACAGGGCGCCGCATTCGCTTGTGCAGGCACTCTGAAGCATCTGTGTTTACCGTCTCAACACAGAGATTGAGTGAGAGAGAGAGAGAGAGAGAGAGAGAGAAAGAGAGAAAGAGAGGGAGGGAGGGAGAGAAAGAGATAGACAAACCCTGGACACACACAGACATGCCAGCCATTGCAGTGAAAACAAACGCTCCTTTGCCAGCTTTCCCCCACTCCTCCCTCTGTGTCTCTCCCCCTCTCATTCTCCTGTTTACCAGTGATGGGACAATAGGGCCTGAAACTTTTACACGCAATGATCACAGTGACTCATTTCATTATTCTAATAATAATAATAAAAATAAGGCAAATAATAGTAATGCTGCAACTAATAATGCAAATATAAATCTATATTATTATTATTATTAGGGCTGGGTAAAAATGATGATGTTCATTTGATATCGATTTGTAAAATTCCACGATTGATCTTTCAGTCCGTGCCTTTATTCAGATTTTTGCCAAATGTTATCTATAGTGCACCTTCTGTCCTGCAGAGGCTGTCTGAACTACGAGCCTACGGGAACTCGGTTGACCAAAATTCATGTTTTGAGCGAACAAATGAAGCCAGCACCATTGAGCCCAAAGCCGGATGTTTTAAGGCATTTTAGATTTAAAAACCATGGAAAACAGGAGTTGGACAAATGCAAAGGAATGTGTTAGCTGCAAAATCGGTATTCTAACCGAAATATCCTTAAGTTCAATCAATATGGATTTGACTTGAAACGAAATTGGGAAAAAAGTGTCATTACCAGCTCTAATTATTATTATTGTTATTATTATTATCATTATTATTATTGTCGTTGTTGTTAGTTATTATTACTAGACAGTCTACATAACATTTCAAATAAATTAAAGGTGCACTGTGGAAAATTTCAGAGTTTCATTGAAGTGAGGACCCTTTAGATTCAACTGGCAAAAAATGGCACGTGAGCTATCAGTGAAACGGCCTGACAATGAGAACCACGGGGACTCAACCATCAAATTACGCGATTATTCCAGTTGAGTCTAAAGGGTCCTTGCTTCATTCGACCTTTCGCAATTTTGGGTAGTGCACCTTTAAAAAAACGCACAAAATAATGACATCAATAATAATAGTGATAATAAAGATGTTATTGCTATTGTTGCTATTATGATAATATAACTCTATCCATGATAAAATAGATATCTGTTCTGTCCAAATGATTATCACATCAGCCCATAGGACTGCAAGATATTTGTCAGCTGGAGGGGAAACAGTCTGTAGTGATGGATTCTGCGTCTGAGTCGAGACAATGATGGACACTCCTCCCATTCACGCACTCCATCTCTGTTGCGTTACTGCTGCTGTTGATAAGTTTGTATGTACACATCCGAGCCCACGGCATCATTACAGAAACAAAGCGGTGTTTTTTGCCCGTGTCTAGACAGCAGCTCTCCATTTAAGTTATATCCCGGCGCACTATTCATCTGCGCGCTCTAATCTGTCCCCATATCCCCTCCTTCTTCTCACGTACCAACTCTCTCCGTCTGTCTTTGTCGAACTCTTCATTTTTCTCTCGGTCTTCCTCTCGCTCTTTTTTGTCTCTCTCTCCCTCTCTCTCTTTGTTTGCCTTCTCCTCTCGCTTGTGTCTGCGTTTGACTGACAGAACTCCACTCTTGACGACACAAAGTAAACCGCGCTGTGAAGAAAGAAAGCATGGGGAAGTCAATACAGAGACCCAGGGAAGTCTGTGCAGGGGGGCGTGCGCGTGGGCGTGCGAAGCGAAGGGCACATTTTGACTCAGAAAACTTCGGAAAGAAAGAAAGAAGCAAAGGAAGAGAGAAAAGAAAGAAAGTCAAAGTCGATCGAGAGCCATTTGTGACTTCCTTCCCCCCCCTTAGTGTCTTATCGGGACAGCGGCCGGGTGTTAGGTCATTGTTATTGTTGAGCCAAGGCAGCTGGAGAACACTCGCTACAAGGTCAGAGGTTGTGTGTGTGTGTGTGTGTGTGTGTACATTCGGCCTTTAAAGTGTCTGACAAGGCCCGAGTACCGAAGGGACTGGGCTAGACTTGTCTGAATCCACAGGACTGTTATTATCCAAAGCCCCACTTAGGGACTTTGAGGAATCGTCCTTCTTCCTGCTCAACTTTGCTTTTGGCTCAAGGCGCACACTGTCCCAGCTCTGTGATCCAGCGAGGAGAAAACTATCATTAGCAGCGTGGTCAAAAGAATCCAAGATCACTCACTTGGCCATTCTTGATGTTGCCTGAAGACCACGGATAAAGGCATCAACCAGTTCGGCAGCTGTGTAATGTCGACGCTTCATTCAGTGAAGCTGAGTTCTGGCTTCAAATGTCAGGCACATTGTCTGATTTATCAGGTGAACTTTGCCTCCAAACTGTGGCTCTTGGTGGAAATCCAGACTTATTCCCTGTATAACCTGTAACTCTAACAATAATCCTGTGGGTTAACTACTGTTTGGTCAAGTGGTTAGTACAGGGCTGTAGTGATAGTTGATGAGATGGATATACTCCAATACATGTTTCAGTGGCTATTAGGCTGATAGATGTGTATAGTCCACATTTGTAGAGAAAGAGATGGGTCCACTCTGTATACACACATATACCCTCCACTACACTAAATCAAGTTGGAATTGCTACAGTTGAAAAGGTGCTACTTGTAGCATTGAATATATCGCTATCGAATGAGCTGTGATTCCTTGGTATAATTACTGTAAACAAATGGGACCATGGTCACAACAATCCACAGCCTCTTTCTCACATCAGTGATATTGTTAGTGCCAGTGTTTCTCATCTATATTTCCCATAAACCCTGCTGCTTCCCATTCCACATAATGTTGCGGTCCCCTCATACTTTTGAAAGAGTTCCACTTTTCAACTAAAACTGACCACTCTCATGCTGTAAAGATGTACATTGCACTACTTTTTGGTAATGTTCTTTAATGGTTTATATTCCTTTCTCATTCTGTAGACTATTCTATTTTCTATTTTCTTATTGTATCTTAGTTTAACATCTTACTGTACCAGTATCTGATTTGAATATGTCCAAATGCATTTTACACTGTCAGTAAAGCTTGTTAAATATACATTTCATATACAAACACATTTGTTCCAAATGTGTTTGTTTTCTCTTTATCTCTACTGAACAGGATAAACATGTTGGAAGTGATTTTTCTTTTGGCCCTTTTCTCTTTCCAACCTCTGCTCCTGTGAGAAACTCTGAAAGTTTTAGCTCCATTTTTTCTTAACAGCGCCCTCTTCCTATTTTGTGCCATAAAGCAATCCAGCAGATTTCCCACCAAATCCGACCTGATGGCACACGGTGTAAAATGCACCCTAGAGACCGCCAGTTTTCTAGCCAATAATATCTCTTGATAAAGGTACATTATACCACTGTCTCATAATTAATATGTGATAGTTAATTGATGTTAAAATCTTAAATTTCTTAGATTTATGATAACAAGTTAAGTTTTACAAATTTATTAAAGTTTTTCAATGCTCATTTTCAGGACAAAAATGGGAAAAAAAGGCACTGGAAAAGAGCACAGAATATCTCAGCATCACTTTCCATTCAGTTGACATTTCCCGAAGCGATATCATCGGGCATTTGCCTCAAAATGTTAGGAATCATTTGAACTTCTTCTTTCTTTTTTTAATCCAAAGTCCTTCCTTGCTTTGTGTCTAGATCATCGATGAGGAGGACACCCAGTTCATGACCAACTGCCCCCCAGCGGTGACAGAGAGCACACCTCGGAGACGCACCAGGATACAGGTGCTCTGGACAGCGCCACCTAGTGGCACCGGCTGCGTCATTCTGAAGTGGGTGTCATTTATAATACTAGAGGCTTTAATTCTGGAGGAGTTTCAGTGCTTCATTTCCTTTTGACATTCTTGTACTTGTGCATGGAAATCCATATACATGAACAAAGCAGTGAAAGAGGGGAAAATGTGCCTGAGTATCAGTTGAAGATACATGATTTGATCACAGCAGGGGTATCAACTTCAGTCTAGGTATTTAAAAACTGGCATATTGTTTTATATTTAAATGTTTTTCTGCCATACACAAAGTGAAAACACAGAGACAGATCAGGGACAAATGTATTCTTAAGATAAATCTTAAAAAATGACTTATGAATAAATTTTAGGAAGTTCTTAAGGGGGGCTCTGAAGTGCAACTCCTCCATATTTTCTTAGTAACAGTCTCATTTCTTACAAATGTGTTTAATTTTGTACTTAGAACATCTCAAAATAGGGCCTGAATTAATTATTGTTTATCCTTACTACCATTAAGGCTAGCAGTCCCAATTTATTTCTTTATTTTACTTTTTATTTGTGCCATAAAATTCATACATTCCATAGTATAGTAAATAAACATAGTAAATAAACATGTCCAGAATGTGGAGACATTCTTATATATCTTTATATATGAATTTCTTGGAATAGAGACCCATAGAAAAGGAACAAAAATCAAAGAAACAATAACAAAAAACTTAATATAACAGAGGAAAATACTAGACATTAAAATAATAATAATAATAATAATAATGATAACAATAAAAGAACAGTTAATTAATTTAAAAATAAAATTTTCAATTATTTAAATGAGCATGTTTGCCAATATTGTTTGTTAATAATGTTGTCTATCAGGTAATAGAAAACTTGATTGACCTATGAAGACTCTGTCTAATTGTCTACAATTTGTTAAAATCTATGGAAGTCGAGGCTTATCTTTTCACTGTAGTAATTTTTAGACAGATGAATTATCATAAAGATAGGAAAAAAATCAAGAACAACTTTGAAGAAGAAGAACTTTAAAGAATAATATTTATTCTTTGTTTTTTTTCTTAGGAAGAACTGTTTTGAGGAGAACATTTTTTCCTTCCATTTTTTTTAGTTTAAAAAATGGCACTTGAGAAGATTTTTTTCCTCAGAAGCTTTTATGAGTCCGGCCCCTGGACTGCTACCCTACCAGTGAACGTTACACCCTCGCATGATCATTGCTGTTTTTATAGACAGTCATTATTGGTTATAGGCAAGACATTAAGGCAGCTAATGCCAGGTGTTTCTCCAGAAGCCGTGACACATGCGGCTCGTATAAAAAGGCGCAGCACCACAACAAAGAGACAGATGATTATTACAGGGGCAATTTGTGGTTTGAAGCAGGTGTGACACTAAACCTGCGCTGTGTCATTTCAAGAGCGGTGTGTGTGTGTGTGTGTGTGTGTGTTTGGATGTATGGCTTTAGTTTTATGTGACTATTTGAAATGACCGCAACAACTCTAAGCGCACTCTGAAACTCCCATTCGCTGGAAAACTGTTCACCACATCGTATCAGATGAACGAGTCTTGTCTGTTAACTGCTTGTTGTTGCGTCTCCTTTTGACTTTTAGAACCCCTTTACTCAGCATCATCGCCTCTCAAAATGAGCAACATACATCGAAGCTCGGTCGATTTTGGGGGACTTTGGAGTCAGTTGCTGGAAAAGCGTGATGACTGTCCGATGAGTTTAGCGATTATGTGTTTTATTCTCACCCTGCCCTCTCTCAGTCATAATGTTCATAGATTTAGACTTGAACCTGGAACGCTCGAGTATCTCCAGAGCCGCAATTTCTGCTGCATCACAACACATAAAATGGAAAACAAACAAAACATTAAAAATGAATCTAAACAAGCGCAGCACAAAGGCAGCTCTCAGAATAATCCATAATGAAAAGTTATTTGCGCTGTCACATCCCCAAGCAGATCACTGAATATTTAAATTAGCTGGAATTGCATTCATATTTGCATATTTCTCTTCACCATATGCACTTTCATCTCACCTATGGTGAAAAAAAATAAATAAATAAAATTCGGCTTCGCTTGAATTTGATGGCAACACAGTGGAATGCCGTGAACTCTGTGTTTCGCCCCTGGACTACAATACTTTGACGGTCATGGCGTGATGAACACATTCATTCTTAATGTTCTTCTTACAAAGAGGGCCGCAGGCTAGAGCCGAATTAAAAGAAAATCGTTAGGTAGAAGGCCAAAGAGAGAGAGAGAGAGAAGATGTGAGACTGAATAAGAAAGAGAGTGAGAGAAATAAGAGATTAAATTACTCACAGCTGCCAGTGCTTGTAAAAGATTGATTTTTTATACAGTATGGCAGTGATTTATGGCTCTACAACCATAATGTTGTCTGATGGCAATTAGCCGTTGCTTTACAATTGCCTGGTTTTATTAATACTTTATGAAGTGTAAAGTGTAATTCAGGGCAGCTCAATAAGCCCAAACAAATCTTAGGTGGGCTGCTATTGGCTCAGTGATGCTGTTCTTTCACCGCAGTCTGTATCCGCCAGCAGCTTTTTGACAAATGGAGAATACAAATGATAAACAACAGATAACTTTGACTGAGCTTGCTCCTGAAAATCTCTCTCTCTCTCTCCCTCTCTCTCTCCATCGCTGTGTTTTTTTCCCTCCATCTCCTCATCTGACTTCCCGAAGGGAATAACCTCCCTGACATGCATCTTTTCCTTTTTCGCTCTAGATGCTATAACTTGCTCTTACCTCCACAGTACGCTCACAGCTGTTACTTTTAATTTATCTGCTGCCGCTGTATGACAGATGGCGTATAGCCATCCCGGTGTTTGTTAGTCCAATAAATCTAGCCCCTCATAGGGGAACATCTGCTATGCAAATTCAGCTCGTATTGCTGTCACTTGTGTCTGTCAGCGTGGCGATAGAGATTTAGCCTTGACTCCTGCAACTTCTAAGTCTGTGAGTCATCTCGCTCTTTTATTGAGCACTTTTTAATTAAAAGGAAGCAAAAGTTGTATTGTTGTGAAAATGTAGCTTCAACCATGAATCTTCACACCAAAGCTGTGAATTTTCACACATCTCTCACAATCCTCTTCTGGAAATGGGAAACAGTCTCTCCGAATGCTGAGCAGAATCTGTACTTGTTGTTTCCCTCTCGTATTTTCTTGCCCAGTCTTTCTGTCTCTTGTCCCCAGCGCTCTGTTAGACCAGGCTGCCAGTCCTGGACGTCAAGCATATGTCTCTCAGCTTGGTCCAAGAGGCATCAAATAAAACTCTAGTTACAGTTGGGAGTGCTGCAGTCTTTCTCTCTCACTAATGGAATCTTATTGGTCTATCCACTTGTGCTGCAACGCTGTGAGATTTCTGAAATTGACGCCAAGTCCAACACCTGCTATTTCAAAATCAATGCAAATTGGGTTTTTTCTGGGTGACAAAGCTGTTAGTGACAGCTGTAGTGCATAAATAGCGAGACTTATTTTTATTGCCAGATCAGCTAAAGATTTGCATTTAAATTTAAAAAAGGTGAGGCAAAAAGCCAGATCCACCACAAGTGAGTCTTCCAATCAACTTTCCAATCATGGCTGACCTAAACTAAGAGACTTTAGAGCTTGATGCTCCTTCGAGATCACATAACATCACACTGGGACCGGCACTGCACTAACACTGCAGGTGTTTTCTTTGCATGTGTTAAGACAGCAAAGGTAACAGAGCAACCCGTTCTCTCTCTGTGTGAGATGAAGACTTGAATAAAGTCTGCTGAGTTTGTCAGAAAGCAAAAGTTGCAAGCAGCTTAGCTTTTAAATAACACTGTCAGATGTGTCCTGATGTTAATATTGGCCTCGCCCTTCACTGGCACACAAGCTAGCAATAACTTTTATATATGTAGCTTTTCTCCTTGAGGACGCACATCATATAGAGAGATGTACATCATGTACCTGAAGGGGTCTTGCCTGCTGCGCATTTAGCCATCACTGTGCGATCTTTTCATAATGCTTTCCTCCGTTGTTTGCTGTTGCTATGGCTTCTCTGCTCTGTGGCCGCTAGCCTCGCCACGAGCCACAGCCGGTCATTGCTGGCTGTTATATTTTATGCACCAAAATCATTTAAAAGCCAATTTCAGCTGAGGGGATGTAGGCCACACACACAGGGTCACAGACAATGACAGGCTGATGATGTATAATACATCCTGTTATTTATTATTTTATCCTAATGGGTAAAAAGTTGCATTTTGCAACTTTAACACTCTGGAGGTATGTTTAGAGTGGGTAGAGTTTGTGTGTGCGCACAATATGTGTGCATATAGGCACGCATGTTTGCTAGGTGGTATGTGTGTGTGTGTGTGTGTGTGTGTGTACACTTGCATGCCTATGTGCACATCTGTTAATATGCCTATCCCTGCTGTCTGCAACTTCCATGATACTGAAAAAATGAAGCAAAAGTGCGCCTGTTCTTTCCATTACACTGTTGACATGCAAGATAGTATATGCCTGTAACCCCATGCTTGCCTCAGAACAGTTTCACAATGTTTCAGCTCATGTGGAATCACCACATTGCATATTAATCGTACTTTACCATTTTGGCTGGAGATCGTCTAAAAGCAAAGTTACTAACACTAACCCACACAAAGTCTGAAAATATTCATTATTTCACAGGAAAGAAAAACACTCACAAGCACTTTAACCAAGATATTTTAAAATGAGATTTTTACATTAGAACTTCTTTTTTCCCCACATTTTTAATTACCTTGCAGACCGAGGATTTGAAGATCACTGCAGACGATAAAGAAAAGAGCTGACAAAGAAAAGTTTTGGTTCGTGCCTTGAAATTGTATTTAAAGAAGAAACAGCACTTGTATTTATCT
>OMKZ01021489.1:0-11204 GCA_900302535.1 Neoniphon sammara | reverse complement strand
GATGAGGGAGACAGAGACAGCGGCAGAGAGATGCAAGAAGAAAAGAGGCAAGAGACTGAAGAGACATGCAGAGAGAGAGAGAGAGAGAGAGAGAGAGAGAGGGAGGTGGGGGTGTAGAGGGATGAGAGAGGCGAGTATCTAGGAGTTCAGAGAGGGCGAGACCGACGCAGTGACAGAGAGCAAAGCAAAGTCAGAGTGTTGTCCAGAAAGTGTTGCTGCTCTGTCCTGTTTATCACTTCTCTATCGCTATACACTTAAATGCCTTCCCTTGCTCCATCCGCTGCCCTCCATCCCTCTATTCAGCACATTTTCACCTCACATCCTCCTTCTGCTCAGGTTTTCTGATCAGTATTCTGGTGCGGTGAATGGGAGAACTGGCCTGGCAGGGCCTCTGACAGGGGCCACCGGTCCTGGGCTCGCTCTCTGTCAACAGAGTCTAACCACGAGGCTTTTGGGAAACGGCATTGCACCTCCTCTCCCTTGAAGCAGCCATTAACAGATGCCAGCATTTTATATTGATCACACAAATTGATTATTCAAAGTACGCTAATCTGTTGGAAACCACTGCTGAAAGCAGTTTGTTTGCTGTTATTGCGTGTCTACAGGTTTGTGCAGGCTCCAGCCTCTGAGGGTAAATGGGGATTTTTGACTGGATTGGCCAATTTTGTGATATTAAACTTATTTTGGTTAAGTTGAGGGTTGGGTTTAGTTAACTAAAACTTGCTTTAGGTAACTAAAACAACTTGATTAACCCCTCCCTGCCTGGTGGGTTCAGCGTTGCTGTGCGTCCGAGTTTAGTTCAAACCCACCAAACTTTATTTCAGAGAAGGTTTCCAAAGATCCCAAATCTGTCCTGCTGAATTACATGGAAATGTGTATAAAATGATGCACAAGACATGTAGATATTTTCTATTTGATGTAATGCTGCAGCCATAAAGCAATGGCTTCTTGGCTTTGAATATTTCAGTCAATATAAGTGTGATGGAGCTCCAGTGAAACAGTGAAACCAGCAGATAATATGTGTATGACATTGTCGTACAATGTCACAATTTTTGGAGACTTTTTTTTTTTTTACTTTGAAGCTACTTATGGGGAAATTTAAAGGGAAATCAGGTAATAAAACTTTGCTAAAAATTAATATTCCACTCATCAGAAGAAACCCTCTTGTTCTTAGTTATGACTTAAACCTGCGTTGTTAGTTTTAGGGTAAGCTGTAAATGTATACACCCATTCAGGAACCTGACCTCCCTGTCCTTACTTAACACTGTGCTTTAAGGCATAGCCTCCTCCTGTGAGCTTCTACATAACTCTTAATGGAATATTAAGTTATCTATGACCTCTTTAGGACTTGCCCTGTTAAACTTTTTTCAGTTTGGAACTAACTTAAACGATTTTGTTTCATACTGTGGAACTCAGGCTTGTTAAAACAGCTTGAACTGCTAAGTGAAAACCCACCATAAAAAGACCACATAATCTTAAGAAACAGGAGGCAGCCAATACACTGCATGTGTGGCTGTAGGCATGTAGCATTCTCACTGAGACAAAATAAATTGAGAGACACTGGTATATTACCGGTATATTGATTAATTTACTTGATAATTCCAAAAATAAGGATAGTCTACCCAACCACTTCACTATCATCACTCAGAATAATACCATTTTCTTAAAAACTATCAAGGACGACACAATAATAGTCTGTATATTTCACTGGTGTTTTTCAATTTCATGCCCAAGCAGTCAACTTATGTTGCAGAGTATAGTGCACCATTCAGTCTGTGTAAGATTTATAGGTGCAATATAAGTGATAACTCCTACTTAATGTCGGCAGTCCCTCCTCTGTCTCCAGAGTGAGTGTTGTTCTGTTCACTTTCATTTCCGTTTTATGTCCCTCTACTGTACAAGGTGCAGAGACCGTCAAGACCATGCAGCAGATACCACATACAGACTGTCAGATTTATGATTATAATAATAATAAACATAGTTAATACCATTTTCTATACCACTTTCTTTAACTTTTCTTAAGTCTAGGCACCCTGTCTGCAAAGGCTGAATCACCATTAGTCTTGAACCTTGTCTTTGAAACAGTCACAAGCATTTTGTCTGCTCACCTAAGACTGCACTTCTACATGTAATGAGATACCAGCTCTGGAATCTAAGCTGGAGCCAAGCCACTCATTGCTTTGAAAGTAATCAATAGAAATTTAAAATCAATCCTAACAAGTAACAGGAAGCCAGTGTACAGTGACTAAAGTGGGACTAATATGATCTTTTCTTACAGTTCTAGTTTAAAGCCTGGCTGGCAGCAGTGATCTGAACAATGAGATAAGATTGTGCTTGCTGGTTCAAGCAAGAGTACAGGGTGTCACAGTTGTCAATACAAGATGAGATGGGTCAGTCACTGGTGAAAAAGACATGATCTAATCTAAGAGACATTCATCAGTAGATAAAAACAAGAATGAAAACTGTTTGGATTTGCTTCTCAGAATTCAGAGAAAAACAACACCCAGGTTTCTAGTAGGCAATGTCATGTTATAGTTGATTGGTTTCCAAGATTTCTTTGAATTATAGATGATGCAATTGAAGCAGCAAAAATTATGGGTTTAGAGTTGTCATGATTAACATTTAATGTCTGCTAGACAATCTTAAAGAATGTCAAGGCTACTGGTGTCTTTAGGATGTACCACCAAGTATAGCTGTGTATTTTCAGTACAGCACTGACAGGAAATGTTACATCTCATAATTAAATGATGAAGAGGAAGCATGACAAAGACATGCTAAGAACTGTATTCAGGAATGAATGTATTCCCAGGATAGAACCTTGAGGTTCTCCACAGCTTAGTTTGTGTTGCAGGGGGCAGTCACAAAGGTTCCATTATCTTGAAGAATTATATAGCTAAACTTTATCCATTGTAAATAGTATAGTGCATAGTCTTGTTTTGACTATGCAATATTTTAATTTTAATTTACTAATAATAAATAATTTATTCAATAATTGCAGTACCTCTGCCAACAGAGTTGGACAGGGGTTATGTTTTTGCCCTATTCCGTTAGTCTGTCTGTCTATTTGTTTGTTAGCAGGATATCTCTAAAAGTTATGTACAGATTTGCATGAAACTTTTTAGGATGGTTGCTCATAGGGCAAGAAAGAACTTTTTAACTTTTCACAGTGATTACCCAAAGTGGGGAAGGGCAGTGGGCATGGCTTCACACTAAAAGGCGTGTAACTTTCAAAGATTTTTAACATCAATGAATCATAATTAAATGATAAAACCTAAAAAAAAATTAGGGCTAGGGTTATTCACACTCTTAGCTAACAGAAACAGTAACAGTATAATGTAATTTCCATATTGGATTGTGACACCTATTAATTTTCTTAAAGCTACAATAATCAAAATTGGCCGAGGGATGATTTAAGTGTGGACCGTTTAGCCTCAACTGGCAAATGCATGGAATAGGCACCTAATTTAATGGTTGGGTCTAGATGGCTCTTGTAGTTGAGTCGCTAATAGGCTGTGACACCCACATGTGACTCCACTTGGACAATTACTGTAATTATGGTGCTGTGATCGACGGTGTCAAAAGCACTATGGTCAAGTAGAACTGGGGTTGAACTTCCACCCACATCTGCTGCTAACAGAAGATCATTGATGACTCCTATGAATGCCTTCTCCATACTCTTGCTCTAACTATTTCAAGGTCATGGAAAACCATAGCAAGGGAATGTGAAATTATTGCAAGGCTATGAGGGAACGTAAAGGTATTATTAGGCCAAGCAAAGGCCACTCTCAATTTATTTTTCTCCCCGTAATGTTTTTTTGTCCAGTACATCACTTTAGGGCTTCCATAGCAGAGGATATCACAGTCACAGATTTATCTGTGCAATATGAGAGGTGTATTGCATTTTCACTTGGTAAGAACCCTCATGGTATTGGTAAAACAACCCAATTTTTATTCGGACAGTTTCATTTTGTAGCACTGTTAAATCATAAATTACAATTTGGGCCTATCCAGAGTCTGCGAAAAGATCTGTATTCCTACCTCCTACCTAATTTCACCAGTCTGTCCTCTCTCCTTCTTCTCTCCAAGGGCATGATTGCTCAGTTACATTTCATATCACAGCAGTGTGATTGTGTCATGAGGTTCGGAGAATATAATGCAGCATCTGTGAAAAGATGTGTAGTCCATGCCCATTATGAAACTCCTAGGAACCCATTACCTTCCCCTTTCGCTGAGAAATACACGGTTCTGGTATTGAAGAAAAGCACTATGGTATTATCTCTTTAATACCATCTCTGTTCCCCTCTCCCCATCCAACTTTCTCTCCCCTCCCCCTCTCTTTCCCTTTCACTCTCACTGTGTTTCTCCATCTCTCGCTTTTGCTCTTTCCCCCTCTCTTTCTTTCTTTCTCTCTCTCTCTCTGCAGGGCCAGTATTGTGCAGAAGAGAATCATCTATTTCCAGGACGAGGGCTCTCTCACCATCCGACTCTGTGAGAAAGGTAATGACAGCTGCCCATCATCTTTCCTTCCTTTTCCTCTGTTCATCTTTTCATCCTTGACCGCTTATCACTGCTCCATTAGCTCTCGTTCTATCTGCCATTTTCTCTTTCAAGAACAGCTCCCAGGCTTTCACGTAATGTTTAAAAAAAGAAAACATGAACCACCAGCAAAACTCTGCGAAGACGAGTCATGGATCTCTTGGGAGTCGGTGTGGAATTTAAATATTCTTTTGTATTTCACCACAGAGCCGCACCAAAGCTTTTATGCTACCTGTGATTTTACAGCGGAGAAAAATACCAGGCCAGAATTGGAAAGCTGTAGGCTCCCCAAATAAACACTTGTAAAATAGAGAAGCAGCAGGACTCTCACAGCTCTGGTGCACACATTTATTGTTCAATAAAAAGCAGTGCCTGGACAAGTGGCTTTCAAACTTTGTCTCAGGGGACTTCACTTTCAAAATAACTTCTTCCCCTGACCCAAATCTAATTTTACAGGCTATTGTGCTCTATCCAAACTAATCAAGCTAAATTTACCCTGTTTAAGGTCACTGACATACTTGCCTTCAGTGTGTTCCTCATCCACTATAACTCAGATTGCAAGTGAGGATTCCAATTTCTTCAGAATAATTTAGCGACTCATAAATATTCAAATTCAAATTCCCCTTGACCCATCTTTGCAAAACATTGTTCGAGGGCAATATTTGAATATTTATGAGTCGGAGTCAGGGCTAATGTGTGATTTAAATACCAGTTTATTCTAGGTGTGTTATTTGGTGACATTTTAGCTAGGGTTACAAATTGCAGTCATTCATCTGCTAATTCATCTGGTGCGCATTTGTGTTCAAGCTCGCCCGCGTGCGGCTATGCGTGAGCACATCTCTAATGGTGTGAGTGAGTTTATTAGTGGCTGAACTCTTGTGTCATATAGGCTTGTGTGTGTGTGTGTGTGTGTGTGTGTGTGTGTGTGTGTGTATTGTCATGTGCATGTCCCCTCCTCCCCTGCAGAGTCTGTGTATGGTGATGCTACGAGTAGCCCTGCCTTAGAATGCTGTGCCTGTGGAACAGCCAAGTACAGGCTCACCTTCTATGGCAACTGGTCTGAGAAAGTACATCCTAAAGACTACCCAAGTGAGTTCAAACACACACACACACTCAGGTATCCACTGCGATCTCGAGCTAAATCATTGCTAATTTTGTCAGAAAAAAAAGAATAAAGCAAGTTTAGCTCAAGACAATATAAAGTGATTTAATTATGATGTGCTTAAAGGTGCATTATGTAAAATTGTCAAGGGTTGTTATAAGTGAGGACAAGGAATAAGCACGTAATGAATGTAATTTGGTGGTTGAGTCTACATGGTTCTCACCATTGCCCCAATTCGCTGATAGATTGTGTCCTTATTCCAAGTTTTTTTTCAGTTGAGTCAAAAGGGTCCTCACTTAAAACAAGCCTCAGTATTTATGCACAGTGTACCTGTAAAGTAAAACTGGACTTTGGTAGAGTGTTGGGTTGTATAATTCCTGGACGTGATCTGAGTCCACTTGGTGGTGAAATACTCTCTCCATTCACTTCCATAGTGTGACAGAATAGCTCTCAAAATAACACTTTTAGCACATAAACAAACGCAAACAAAGAGGAATATGCCAGTATAAAAAAACAAGTCCCGGTACCCACGTTTGGAGGAAATTAAAGGTCTCTTTTCATGTTATTTTCCTATTTGATTTTCAAAAATAGTTCCGGCAGGTAGTGTCTACATAGTAACCTTGCGCCAGGAACTTTGACAAATAATTGTAATTACACCAGGACTTGTATTGACATAATCCACTTTGTTCACGCTTGTTTATGTGCTAAAAGCGTTATTTTGGGACCTGTGTGGGTGTGTATGTGTTTGTACATGTGTATGTGTTTCCTTCTCAAAATTCCTTATATACATAAAATCTGTCAGCAAGGGATGTGATTATAGGGATGTAATGCTGAGTGAGAAAAGATCAGTTTATTATCTGTATTGGAAATATATTTAGTCGTAATCACAGACGCAGTCATCCAGCAAGTTTGACATGTACCCAGTCAGTAAGCCAGCTTTTTAATTCACTCATCAAAACTAACCAGAACTAACCAATTCATTTTACTCCACCTTAATCAGAACTGACACCAATGAAGCCCACATTTCTCTGTATCTGTGTCCCCTCCAGGACGAGCCAACCACTGGTCGGCTCTGATTGGCGCGTCCCACTCCAGAAGCTACGTGCTGTGGGAGTATGGAGGTTATGCCAGCGAGGGAGTGCGTCAGGTCGCTGAACTCGGTTCCCCTATCAAGATGGAAGAGGAGATTCGACAGAAGGTGGGGTTAACAACATACGCGGCCTCTGCGGCTGTTTTCTCGCTCTGTTTTGATAGATGGGACGGACTGAGGGCTTGAATGGGAGGCGTCCTGTTGTGTTGTGAAGGATGGAGTCAGAGTTCAAATCTGGGATGCTGCATTTGGTCCAAGAGCTTCAAATTGTCTGTCCGCTTGATTGTCACAGGTCCTTAATTCTGTTTTGATGAACCTGGTTAGCAAATTGTGAGACTGACAAATCTCTAATGTGGCACTGTTTAAGAGGTTCTTTATTACAGAGCGCACTTTGAATGTATGGGGTCGATAGGTGGGTGTGAATGTGTAATTTCCATGTCTTAAAGGGATAGTGCACTCATTTTGAAAAATTTGATGTTCTTTATTTCAACAAGTTTGCAGGATGTTCAACTTCTTTTGACAGGTGGCCCAATACTATGTCACTTAACCCCTAAGTGCTATGTAAGGCACTAGTGATGCCATCCTCCTTTACCTGTTCTTGCTGTGCTTAATACTGGCTGGACTCTCAAGACAGTACTTTGAGCAAAAATATAGTCCTTGTGAAATCAGTAATCATGTTTTTTTCAGACAACAACACTTGTAAAAGTACTGTTCTGCCTTTTTTGAGTGGATTTAGGTGGTTCATTTAAAAACAAAAAGGCTAACTGGGTGAATATCTAAACAGTGACTTGAGGCTCATACTGTAGTTAACACTGGGGCCATCCAGGCAGTATTCAGCACAGCAAGAATAGAGGACGATAGCATCACTACCGGCCTGCACACCACTCAAACTGGGTGAACTGTCCCTTTAAATGTTGGAACTAAAGGAATTTTCTGACTTTCATACTGAACATCCTACAAACCTCATTGCCTATAGAACGGGAACATGATCATTATAGACACCCATGCACCCGCCCATTCCCATTATCGTGAGTATTGTTGGACATCACTACAACACAGTGTGAAGTTAATGAGAGGTCTGAGGCAATGAAAAATGGAAATAATAAGAAATGTAGAATCACACGCACACACACACACACACACACACACACACACACACACACACACACACACACACATACTAATTTTCCTGTCAAAATGGCAGTGCATGAAGTAGCAGCAGGGTGGAATTCTCATTTCCACAAACAGTGTGGGACAAGGCATTTACATGCCGACACAGGGCATCCCCACACTTTTACCCTCTCATTATCCTTCTCATTAAGCCACTCGCTCATTTTGAACTATGCGCAGCCAGCGCATATTTAGGTGGCACATTACTGATACTCTGAAGCCGGGACTCACTGCTTGAAATTAGATTCCGCTGAAAACATCAGCCAGCAACTTTTTGAGTGAACTGTGCCTTTAGGGGATCAGATGGTTTGGGAAGGCTGAGGTTCCAACCCAAGAGGACGGGCTGTGTGCTGAGCTCTTTGAAACTGTGTGTGTAAATGTGTGTGTGTCCTACATATGCAAAAAAAAAAAGAGATAGACATATGAGTCAAACGCTTGCGTGTCTGTTCATGTGTGTGTGCGTCGTTCATGTGTGCCGTTTGGAGTGTGGCCCTTCCTGCCTGTCTCTGTGTCTTCTCTATGCCACGCTCTCTGTTTGGGCGTTTGAAAGGTGTATCTTGGCCATTTGCGGGGGAACAATAGTGTGTTCTTAGTGTGCTGTCAGTCTGGTGTGTGCCTGTCAGTTTGGGTTTGGCTCGTTGTGTGGAGACATTAGAGGCTGAAGGACAGGCCTAACTCCTCTCTTGGCTGGCCCTGTCTGTCTCTGGCACTAAACACCGCCCTGACACAATGGAAACTTTAGGCTGTTTTATAGCAGAATGGGATGGCTCGATTGTGTACTGTAGACTGGAATGTCAGCTATTGAGTTGTAGAATGACACGGCTCGATTGTGTACTGTACGTTGGAATGCCGCCTATTGAGTTGTAGGATTTTGAAACAAGGGGTCTTGAAATTTTTTATTTTTATTTTTTTTTACATTTTTTCTATCAAAAGTTTTGAGTCTTGCCTTATGATCCATGCTCATGACAACATCCAAATCCCACAACTTAAGCAGCTTGCTTCTAAAGAGATTATTATCTTGACACATTGATGGAAATAAACTACATGCGCATTTGCCAGCCTGGAACGACTGGATTTTCCTCTGCTTTCAGACGGTTTTAGTGTGTTGGCGTGCCTGCGTGTCGATGTCTTCGTGCGTGCTTGCTTGCATTTGTGCATGCGTGTCTTCACACAAATACACTTGCTCCGAAAGCCTTCTTCGGCTGCCAAAAGAGATATTAAAGTCATCTTTTCAAGGCTTTAGACCCAGACAAAAACACACACACACACGCATGCACACACACACACACACTCCTTGTCAGTTCTCTGTGGCTTCCAGGTTCAGACAGGGTGAACATCGAAGAGGCTGCTGTAAAGGTGGGAAGCCGACATGGGTCAGTAATCCCTGTCTTAGCTGAGAATCCCAGCCATCCAGAGGAGCAATCAGCTGTGGTGATGTGTGCACAAAGCCTCAAGACCGACCTCTCTAGCACAAGTCCAACCTCTGCTCCCCTAACTAACAGGGCCTGAAGCCCCGACACAAGACAGGCAGACTGGCAGTGAGAGACCGAGAGACTCTGAAACATCACGCTGTAAATACGATGGGATAGCAGCTCATTCCCTTTCAAACAAATTCTGATTCCTGCACCAGTGTTGAAAAAGATGAACAAAATGAAAGTAGCAACAATGTCCACAGTCACCCATAGCTGCTACCTGCATTATTTTATGAATTCAGGACCTAACTGATCTTTTTAATAAAGTTCACAACATCTGTTTTAAAATCAAACTTCATCATGCAATATCGTCCCTCTTGCAAAACCTTTGTGCTCATTTGCATTTGCGTTGAACTTGGCCACCCCTGGCACGTCGCCACCCGGTCCTCCAAGTACTAACGTAAGCAGAAAGACTCACTGGACAGGGCCCAACATGCATAAGCCCGTGGAAAATATGTGTGATAAAGCTCATTTGAAAAGCTCCAGGCGCACTCCAGCTCACAGCACACAGCACACAGCACACGGCGTGCAGCACTGCACGCCAGTGGAGAGCCGTGGCTCGAACTCATGCCTGAGAATGGATCTCTCTAAAATGCTGGCACCAGTGACTTAGCAGCACTCAGCGCAGGTTTTGACATGCCAAAGGCCCAAACTGCTTTTGTCAGTTCACTCAGACTGCATAAAGTACACATACAATATCAACAAATACAGCTGCTGTAGCTTACACGGTCATATAAAATGTCCTGTCATACAATATGGGAAGGACTGTGTGAGTTTGTGGCATGGAGTTATAGAAAAGGAGCTTTCCTCAGTAATGCTTTACAGTAAATGTGTTAAATATATTGTGTTTTTTATATTTGCAAAAAATATACCTGCAATTGCTTTCATTTAGATTTCTTTTCAACTTTTAAAATGTGGATATCTCACTATAAAACACTATATAGTATATAGTTATATATGAACCCCCTTCTGGATGTGGTAATATATCTGTAGCCTGTATATGCTGAACATGTAACTTAGACCTGTGCGTATATAAAAACATCATATTGGCCTTACATGGTCATATATGTGGACCCAAACCTGCTCAACCTAATTATGTTAGTCATGGCTGGTGACTCAATTAGGGAGGATGCATGTATTTGTAATATATGTTCAACATATACAGTTTGTCCATGTATGAAAATGTATCAAATTCAAATAAGTTTCATGTTTAGGTATTTAATATGGGAATATATGCTATGAAAAGCCCCTGTATTACATTTTGATATGGAAAATATAGATATTTTTATGTTTTTATTTATCGACTGAAATGTGGCTGAGCTCATTTTTCTTCTACAGTGTTGTCAGGTCAGGAAAAGACAGATTTGTGTGTCTGCCAAGATGAACTATAAAGAAATAAATGCCGAGAAAAGAAAGACAGAAAGAAAGTTTTTTCTTCCGTCTTTTATAATGTCACCACTCACTTTCACAAGAAACAAAATTACACGGCACACTTAATTATTGATTGCTTGGAAATGTCACATAAGGCCTAGAGTATATGATGATCACACAAGTGGTGGTAGTAAAATGTGAAGAGCTGCTGGCCAAGGAGTAAATTCTCAACCTTTTTAATGCCATGGCAGACTGACACAGGTCAAAAAAAAAAATCTGTAGCACACCTAATTATTACTTGCTCTCAAATGCCACGAATTCTCAGCCAGGTGTGATCCTGCCTAGATCAGACTGCGAAATGTCAAGAGCTGCCGGCCAGGAAGCCATTTGTATCAACTTTGTAGGGGGAAAGTGTGATCATAGCCTGAGTCAATTATATTTTAATGAAGTGAATGTACTTCAC
>OMKZ01021488.1:0-17300 GCA_900302535.1 Neoniphon sammara | reverse complement strand
GACCCCCCTCAGCCGTGACGGCCGGCTGACACATTGTGACATGGTGCTGCACCGCCGGAAGGTTTTCAGACCCCTGATGCTGTGACCAGAAACCAGGCACAGGCACATATGGGGAGACTAAAATCTTCATTTCTCTCTCTCTCTCTCTCTCTCTTTCTCTCTCTCTTTCTCTTTCTCTCTCTCTCTCTCTCTCTCTCTCTCTCTCTCTCTCTCTCTCTCTCTCTCTCCTCTCTCTCTCTCTCTACCTCTCTACCTCTACCTCTGTCAGTTGTCAGTTAATTGTAAAACTACTTTATTAGCTTGACAGGACATAAGCCTACTGTATGTTGCAAAAGGCATATAGTGCAGCAATTCAGGTAATTATTATTATTAGCCATCTGTTAATGGCTAATATATTTTTGAAAAATCAACTAATATTTAAAAAATTAGTAATTATCAGTGTTATCAGCAGCTATATAATAAATAATCTGTAACAGTTCCATTTAAATTTATTCGACTCTTCCATTTTGTTAATTATCATGTCCTCACTACAAATGAATACTGTATGTATAATGAAAAACGGGGTAGGCAATATGTTATTTGTGTGTGCATGCATCAGTTTTCTTTAACATTTTATCCTTTATTAGGTGCCATTTTGTAAAAAAAGAAAAAAAAAACAAAACACTGCAGCTTCATTAATAGTATTTAAGTTTTCCCTCAATGGTACCCAAAGCATGTCTTTCTCTTTTCAGTAGCTTTAGTTTGTTGAAATCTTTCTGGTAATGTTTCATAGATGTAATTCTGTGATTCCCTGATCTGCAATGGGAGCAGACTCTCTTTCCCTCTCTTTGTTATTGCTTTGTTGACCCTTGCATAGTCCATTGCAAGATTAGGATCGCATTTCTGAATTCAATGAGACCACAACATGTCAAACAGAACCTGTCAAGTATGAGTGAATAACATGGATGTTTTGATTCAGAATGTGCCAAAGTTGGCACTTAGTTAATATCAATATGTTTGTATATTTGTCCACCTACCGGTTTGATTCTATGCCAGAAAAATGATCTGTGTCCTACATACTCTATAAAGAATGGTTAGTCTACATAGTATTGCTTTACCAGTTTCTAAAGGCATTTCAAAAAATATGTCACAGTTGATGCACATTTCAAAATAAAATAAACCAGTTGAGATGGATAACAGATTATTGTTTCACAGGATGCTAAGCTTGCTTGTAGATAAATGACTTCCTGAATAGCTGCCATCAAACTGAACATCTGATTCCCAATGATGATTCATCCGATTACAATGAGCACTTAAAAAGAGGGAGACGAGGGATGATGCCAAGGTCGTCATCAGCGTGTTTTATTTTCTCTATGCAATATACTTTTATTTGGAAATGGCGTGCTTCTAGAAGGAAAAAACATGTCATTTTTGACAGTAGTTTTGACCACATGAACTCAAAGTCAGTGAGGTGTGATTCTAAGACGGGCCCATCTTTGATAGTTACGATCTTTAGTAAGCCTCATTAAAGGCCTGTAAGAAAGTTGTTGACCAAAAAAGCTTGGCCTAGGCTCCAGAACATTCCTAAATGATGAGGGACACTGTAACATTTAATGAGAAAGCACTTAATTGATCGTTCTCACAGTCAGTCAAATCTGAGATTTGACAAGTTTAAGAGAGGGCTTTTTTATTTCCATAAGGTCATATCATTTGTACCATAGGCAGCATGACAAGCAGAACATCAGACGTCTAGATATTCCTGTGTATAAGTTTGTGTCCTCTCTTTGTTTGGATTAAAGAAAATGGCATTCATCTGTCTTCTTCTTGCTCACAGAGTTACCAGTGGCATCAGATTGGGTCAAGATATCAGAGCACTAACAGGCTGATTGGAGGGTTAGGGTTAGACTGAGCCTCCGATATCTGCCCACGGGTGCCTTTCATTGATATTCACTGCGGCGGCCTTGTCCAAGTGTATTAAGGAACTGACAACGAAGATCCCATCATGTCAGCAAACACCCCGGTCAGATAAACGCTGCCGTGTCAAAAAAAATGTCAGTCCCTTCAGACCCTACCTTTTCCAGCACCCTTGTAATTTTTAATTGACATTTACTGCTGACATTTCAAAATGTGCCTCATCTGTCTCTCTTATTGTTAAGCCTTATGCACTGTAGTTTGAGATACAAGTTTTATGTATGTGCATGTGAATGTGTGTGTGTGTAAAGTTGAAGCGGGCGACTTTGGGGTCAGTGTTTTGTTTGTAGTCAGAAAAACATAAAGCTACAGAGAGAGAGGGGGCAGGAGAGAGTGATGGGGTGACATCATTCTCCTTTCACTTCTCATTAGCGCTATCATTTCATGAGACGGGTCCTGGACGGCTGAAGGCTAGGGTGTTTGTCCATTCTTTCATTCCTCAAAGACAGATTTCGGAGCTGGACTCTGAACCTTTGGGTTTCCTTTATGACTGACCTTGAAATGCCACAGCAGCGTTTGTAATTACTCCATTGCCCCTGATTGACATTTCCAGTGATTTGCTTATTTTTCATGAATTCCCTCTTTGCTTTAACTGAACTACTTCACCCGTAGCTCGTGTTAATTGTTCTTGGTTTGCCCTCAAGCCTTGTAAAGCGAGCAATAGGGACATGTTTTCTTGGAAGGAAAGAAAAAAAAATATAACTAATTTTCCCTCCAAAGCCCTCACCAACTGCATTTATCATCCAAACAATAGTCTTGCCAACACACTAACCCCATAATGAACCCCTCTTCAGTGGAGTGAGGGGTAATGACGCTTCACCTACAAGGCTCCCAAGAAAAAAGAGAAAAGGAAAAAAAGGGGAGAGAAAAACGGTCTTCTGCCGAATCAAACAGCGTGTTCAGGCCCAGTGCCTGGATGAGATGGCGAAGCAGCAGCTATTGGTGTCTTCTAGCCATCAATCTTAGCTGGTGGCGTTCCAGAGCCGACGAGCCCTCTGCTCTGACGGATGTTCAGATAATTGAGTTATCCATCTCGCCCAACTATCAGAGTTGCATAAAAATTATTCACCTGCTGGTGAATATTAAACACATAATGAGCCTCTTGTGTGTTTTAGGAGAAGTGGGTAAGGTTAAACACAGCATGTAATGAAATATGGACCCTGGTGTGGCACCACCTTAACTGCCCCTCCCTGATCACGGTGAGCTTAAATCAATTATAGTTGGCAAAGTTGCCCCACAACTCTCCTTGTAGCAAAATGATCTGACCTTGTATTTGTCTAATCAGTTTAGTATACCTCAGTACTCAAGACCTTTCAGATAATGACCAGTATTTGCAGACTGCTTAAATATATTTGCACCTGAATTGTTGCAATGTATTTGTCAGAGATAAGTTTGATTTGTGATTTCAGTCGGTGTCGTGTCGTTTGTGTGAATTAGAGCCCTGCTGGTGCTCCTTTTGAGATTGAGTCACTTAATATGTTTTCAGTCTGTGTAGTTCCTCAAAAGCTGGAATGTAGGACAAAGGGTAGTGGGACAGTGCTGATACCTGATGGATAAATAGATGGATTGATAGATCAACGATTAATCTTCAGAATGTTTTCACAGCCTGCACAAAAAATACCAAAGAATCACCAACAATCAAAACATTAACACCGCAGCCTTTCACATCAAAGCACCTCCGCAAAGCACAAACCAGACAAAAAAAAAGGGTACCTACTGTACTGGGTTCCTTTTAAATTGGCCCAATACTTGCCTTTCTTATTCCATTTCCAGGATGTCTGGTCTTTGCTTTGCTTTTCCAAGCCTGACAGCATCTCTTCACTGCAAAAGTCTAGCAGTCCACTCACTAGTAATTTGTCAGAATATAAGGGATCTTGGCACCCTCAGTGCAGTAGCTGTGTACAATGGCAGAATCAATAGAGTAAATCAAAATGTACTGTTTACCCCACGACCGGAAAAAAGATTTTCTGCAGCAAAGCCATTTTGCACTGCAATATAACAGATTAAAAGGGTAAATGTAGAGTTAGATAAATAGGTTCAGAGCGCCTTCTCTGCGTCCTCTTCCCCATTCTTTCTCCCCCATTCCTTCCACCCCCAAGACGATGGACGGCCTATGTGGAAATGAGCATTGTCGCCAGCTTGCCCCCTCCCAAAGTAAATCAGCTGTGAGATTCGTAAACTGCAAATGTGTCAGAGTTGAAAATGTTAGCACTCTTAATGGAGGCTTGAAAAGGTTAGATCTGATAAAAAGCTGTCAGCCGTCCACAAAAAATGATTTATAGCGATATAATGGGACAGTATGGCTCATTTCTCCCTCATATGAAATGGGGGTTAAGACTTTTGTGTTTGCCATTATACATCATCTGGCTTGACCACTTCAAATTTGTTAAGACTTGAATGCACACACATACATTATGTTTTATTTGGCTCCTTTGTTCTCACAGTTTTGAAAGTGCACGTAATATTGTTTTGCAGAAAATGTATGTCCTCCTATAATTACCAGGAAATCTCTTCTCAAGCGCCAAAAGTGCACATCAATCTTCAAATTAGTTCAAATCTGATTTGTTCCAATGAGGTTAGTGTTTGTCTTTTGTTTTAACACTTTGATATGCATAATGGAAACTAAGCAAAACTTCAATTAATGAGGAAGTCATAATTCTCAAGATTCACACCAGACCTTTCCTGCAACGTTGCTAATCTACGTGCTGACACACTGGCTAATGAACTGATAGAAAACTGCGTTATGTGATGTTTTATATTAGTTGACACATCTGCAATCAGGCTCATCTTGAGTTCTTTGTGAACTTTTTTCCAATTATATCCAGTACTGTATGCTGTAGGGTTTTCTGCTGAAATTGTGTGATAATTCTGTTATAGTCTCAGCACAGTCAATCCATTTGCTGTGACATCAAATTAATTTTTTGATGCACGATATTGCACAATGTAGTCCTTTTTTAATGGATATGTCCATCATTTTTGTTGAACTTCTCAAAGCAGTGAGGCCAGGAATGCCTAATTAATGGAGTGTAATGACTTGCTCTTCGGTAGACAACCCTATTGAGTTCAGCTGATTATCCCTTTACCTCTGAAACAGGTTTATGGCTAGATGCTGAGATGCAAGAATAATTTGATTTTCCATATATAACTGGTTGCATAGGAATAATACCTGGCTTTTATAATATTTGCAACCATGCAAACGTACTACTATAGGATGTTTGAGTTATGATTGCTTACATGCACACGCTGTACATGTGCACATTGTGTACCAGTTGTATATATGTGTATGTAAGCCAAATTATGTGGTCCCATGTAACAGTAGCATAAGCCAAGGCAATAGTGGAGCCATCATAGAGGCAGAGCAGATAGGCAGTGTCACCTGAGAGAGGGCGCCCAGGGGCCGTGGCTGCTGCTGATCCAATGAGGCTGGACATTACAGGGCCGTCCCCGAGGACAGGTACTGGCACTTCTGGGGTGACAATGTGACACCTCCAAGACCTGTGCCCTGCCATGCCACACCTCAGCTTCCTGTCAGAAATGTAGACTACAGAGAGGGAGGAAAACAGAGATTTCTCTGTGGTGGTGGCAGCGGCCTAAATATAAGTGATATTCACAATGTATGGTGTGAAAGGTATGCAAATAATGGCATGGCTTTGCATGCCATCATTGTGTTCAATTTCTCATTATCCTTTCTATTGTGACATGGTGAGTTTGGGGTTTTCAAATAATTTGACCTCCTTCTCCTGCAGTTCATTTTTACTTAATATTCAAAGAAATACAAGGAGGGGTTTCATTTCCCCCTTTTTATTTAAAAACAAAGACACCTGCTTTTCTAAGTGTCAGGGCCTGTGGCATTGTCTTCCTCCTATTTGTAATGTTATGGACACCCAGTGCTGTGCAGGAACATGGCCTCTTTTATTGTTTCCTTTGTTATGACATCCTCTTGTAGAATATTCCACAGCTAGAAAAATAGATATCCACAATGGTGGTTCCTTTAGGGCGTTGTAATGTTTCTTTTAGGGTACAGAGGTGCAACGCTGGCCCCCAAAGCACAAGCAACTTAGAATACTAACAGCAAATGACAAGTCAGCTCTGATGCTTCAAGGATTTCATGCTTTTAAGGATGCACATTTGGGAGCATTGTTTAAGGCGTCTGGGGTGTAATCCGCACACTCAGGTCTCCAGCAGCCTCAGGATTTAACTCTGGCTAAGCCTCCATGTCTCCTATTTATTTTAGTAAGGTTGTGTGTGTGTGCATTATCCAAATTTGTCATTTGCCATTGAGTCTGAGAGCGGCTTTGACACGGCCGCTGTGTGTATAAACGAGGAGCGGGACAGAAAGCGGCACCCTGCGATATATATCCCTCCTCCTGTCTATCTGCTTGCCTGTGACACCCCTGAGATGGAGAAGAAAGCCTTAAGTAAAATGAGGCGCAAGCATGTCTGCGCCATGAATTCCTGTTTCGCTATGGAACTTTTTTTGAAAATGAACTTACATTTTTTTGTCAGCTTTCACGATGTATGTCATCAGACTTAGAGGCACAAGCGTTGTTGTTTTTTTTTCTTTTTTTTTCCCTTTTCTCAGTCGCACTCCCTTTTCTCTCTTTCTTTTTTCCCCTTTACATTGACCTTCTGGGTTTCATTCCAGGAAGAAGTCAGCGGCATTTGTCATCTTTGTGAGATCCTGTCTGGAGGCACAGAGAGTAGTGGGCAAGGATTAGAATGGCTCTTTGTAAAACTCAATCTAACAGGAGAATTTTGATGGCTGGAATGGTTTTGAGCGGACGCAGGCCCCTGACCCCCCAAAGACATTTAGGCCTACGTTGTACCAAATGCGACGGGAGACATGCTGTGTTATTTTCCTGACATAAAGATAGCCTTGTGACAAATAGATTTCCCGCACTGCGCGGTACGCTTGCTGTACATCACACACAAGCCTGGGTGTGCGCGCTTATTGCTGTCGGATATGTCCACATTTATAGAAAGTTACAGAGGTAACTGAAGATAGGAAGATAATTATAGGGGTGGTTGTTATCATACGTAGGCTGTGCTTTTTTAGCTTGCTGACTGAAGCCATTGTAAAGAAAGGCCAAAGGGAATTTGAAGAGGATTTTTTTTTTTATAAACACATTCACTCCACATATACACACACTCAAGCTCAGAAGACATAAAGCTGCAGCACAAATATTTAATGCTTTTTTAAGGACCCCTCAGTTCATGAGGCCTTTTAAGTATTTCATTTCATGCGCCTCCACAGCCGCTTCAAAAGCATCTTAAAGCTGCCCTATTAAAGAGCTTAATTGCGTCTTAACCTCACAGAAGAGGGGGATGAAGGAGGCGAGGAGTCATCAGATGATTCTTCCACTGTCCTCCCAAAGCCTAAAGAGAGCAGTGGACCATGAGTCCTTTGGCCTGTCACAGGAAATGAAGGAGAACAAGAAAGGTCATGGTGATGGGGGGGTGGGAGTGTGGGTTTGTATTGGGGAACGGGATCCATACCTCTCACCACAGCATGGTTTTTACTGCTAAAATATCCCCAATTGAATGGAAACAATCCGGTCTTTTGTTCTGCTATCAACCAACATGGCCATGACATTTTGTTTTAAGGAATGGTGTAGGCTGTAGAAGGAGAGAGCTTTATTTGTCCATAGTTCAAATGGGTTGAAGAGAAATGCATATTTTATTTCTGGTTGTGCGACTTCATGACATGGCAAGTGTTTAACAGCTTTTTTTTTTTTCTTCCCCTGATCTATTGATCTTTTTGGTGCATTAAGTACACTATTGTTTCACTCTGTGTAGCATTGGTCTGTGAATGGTACACTGTAGGTTACTTGTGCTCCTCGTTAGAACACTGTAAAATAATATTTTCAATCTTACAAAGTCATTTAGTCTTTCTTTTTTTTTAATACAAAAAAATAAAAAATCCGGAAGTGGCATAAGACAATCCCATCTGTTTCCAGTGCAGTTTCACTTGTTTCAGGAATTTTTCAGGGAGCAAGAATAAACATGTTGATACACAGCAGGATAAGGCAGATCAGCCAAGTATCAAGAAAGTGACTTTTGATTCAAAAAAATCCGGTAAACATTTTGATTAGCCTTGGAAACAAGTGGGATTATCTCATCCTACTGGCAGGTTTTTTTTTTTCTTTCCCATTTGTTTAAAAAAAAAAAAATCAGAAGACTGAATATGAGAATAAGACTTGTTAAGATGGATATTTGATCCAGTGTCGTACACTTACACCTGACTTTAGTAATTGAACTTAAGAGCTACTTAAATCAGTGATAGTACCTGTTGAAATTAATCAAGAGGTTAATTGGTGTATTTTTGCCTGTATATATATTGGTTATGGAATTGGCAGTGCATAGTGCGCTCCTGAGCCAAAAACAATAACAAAAACTGTGACTACTCCTCTATTTCTTGTTTAGACGAGGCAGCAAATAGAATACATTTACCAAATGACAGCCAAGGAAACAATGCTTCATATTTCTGCCTTTGTGTTTAAAGAGCAGCTCTGTGTGTACCAGATAGTGTGCTGGTACTCGTGGTCTGTGGAGGCCCATCAGTCACAGTGTGGAGCTGGGCGTTCGTGATAAGTGGTTCCTTATAGATAACCTAGACAGTAGGCTTCTTTTTATAGGCCCGCTGTCCCTCACATAACCTTGTTGTTTTCCCCCACCCATGCTTCTTTTTTTTTTCCTTTTCTTTTTTTTTTTTCTTTTGCGATGATTTCAGATTCTTGTTTAGCCTTCGGACGTCTTCCTGTAAGTTAACATCTTTTACCAGTCTTGTAAAGTGCTGAATGAATTTCCTTGTGGACAGTGGTAATCTGGAACAAATTTGGCGCTAGGAGAGACGTAATGCCATACGGTACACAAACATAATGTCCATGCACACACACTTTACTTCTGTACCGCAGTTCAGGTGCTGGCGTGTCTTCCAAGGGATATCCTGGCTCAGTTTGACCTCCGTGTGTATCGACCACGGAGAGATCCTGATGAAAGGCTTTTGTGATTTATACCTGAATAACGCTTTTGATATTCCAGCCCAACAGGGCAAGGTTCTCTCAAATGTTTTCTCTTTTTCTTGCCGAGCTCTTCCTGGATAAATCACAGTTAGCAAGCCGGCTTACTGTGTTGCAGCCAATAACATGATGCCTGTAAACAAATCTGAAGATGAAAACATTATGCCACCAAAACACCAATCAACCTCTATATTTATACCACAATAAATGACGTCGAAAGCAGGTTTGCTGTTTTGAATTTGCAGCAATCTTGAAAAATTGTTTTTCCTCTGACTAAATTCTGCATTTGAATATTTTGAGCTTTTTCTTTTTTTGTGTCTTTTTTAAAATTAGTGGAATAGATTTTCACTTTGTTTTGCCCTTCTTATTTTTAAATAATGTGATTATTGCATTATGTTATCATATTATGGTTTAATTTATTTGTTTCAGTAAGGCTTACCTTTTTTTATTATGTCATGAAATATGTCATGAAATACTAGATGAAGAGCTATTTGTTTTTATGAGTATTGCTTTATATTTCAGTTTTAATTCACTATATTATGTGTTTGCCTGAAAACACTGAAAGAGATACAACATCTGAGCATTTCCTGGCTGGCCTGACATTTGTTGAAGAGCTTCGTCAGGACCCTCTTCCCCCTTCTCTGTTCCCATTCAGCCCTCTCCTCTCCTGCCTCTGGTTTGAGTTTCACGTCTCTCGGCGGTCTGATTGCCTGATAGCTTAAACATCTCTGCCTGCCTATCCCTCGGTGAGAGTGTGTAATCAAAGACACATGAGGAGCCCGTGTCCAAGTGCTGACCTTCTGATTTTGCTCATCAGTTTTGGAGGGCTAATGTACAAGATCTAACAGGTCAACAGATTTGTCTCTCCAAGCTGTCATGTGTATTATTAGAAAATAAGAATAATTTGTCCACTAAAATCTACTAAAACTTCTTACAGTAAATGGTTTACTCAAACATGACTGAAAATAAGCTCTTTAAACTTATGTTCCTATAATGCTAGTATTTGTTTTTCTTCTTTTGTGGACTATAAATGAAGACCTTTGTGACCAGGGCTTGAGAGGTTAACAGGGGAACAGTATGATCCACATTCCTGCTCTGTCCGTTGTCGATGCAACGTTTCATCATAGGCGGGAAGTTGAAACAGACGTTATCCAATCCTTTCCTCTGGACCGATGCGAGATAACAGTGGCGTACATTTTTGAACAAGTGAAATATAAACTCTGTGCAGAGTTTGAGGCTTTGAGCCGCCGCCCCCTCCTTTTGAATGGCAGCCATGGAGATGTCAGAATTCTATTTCTCATTTTGAGTGATATCTCTATCAGCTGGCACGTTCACACCATGAATCTTCCCCCCCATGTTAAACCCAGAATCTGTCTCTTCAATGACGGCTGCGTGTTTTAAATGACCACTCTTATTTTTTGTTATGGGTGTCTGTGTGTCATAGAGGTTACAAGCGAAAGGGCAGAATAGAGTTGTCTGGTGAAAGGCCTCTGATAGAAAGTGCCACTTCAATTTGAGCACAGCTGCAGCCAAGCCTGGGCTGGCTCACTGTCCGGCCCGACACTTCGCATTCTCTTCTCCTCTGACTGGAATGGATGTGAAAACTATTAACTTCAGACAGAGTTTGGCCCTGTCCATTTCTGATCCCATCCCCTTATTCATTGCTTATCTTTGTGTTGTTTTCTCAGGACTCCAGTTGAACAAAGCCTGTCTCTGGCAACATTTACTTTTTGTTTATTTGAGTTTGCTGACTCCAGTTTTTCCTTTTTCCTTTGCTTGACGTAGATTGCAAAATAAAGTTGTGACAACATCAGACCCTTGCAAAAAGTATTATTATCTACTGTCCCTCACAATTAAGTTAAATCTTATTTTGAAAACTATGTTTCTTGATTACATTTCCATTGAAGAGGCCAAGGGACTACACCTCTCCTAATTTGGTGATGAGGGGGTTTAGCAGATTGAGGAACCTTATCCCCTGAGCTGCTGACAGTCCTCGGCCCCCCCGAGTCCCTGCTAAGGCCGCAGCTCATGGTTAGAGAAAACTACCGGCTCTGTTTTGAGTAATCGTTGTGGTTTGAATTAGAAAGGGGATAAATTTTCTGAATAATGATCGCAAAACATTTTGCTTCAGCTGCCCCGGTGAAACTAAACACGCTTGTGCAAAAACTTTGAACCGCTCCTTTTTTTTCTTTTTTTCTTTTTTTTTCTGCAGCCGTTTTGTTTTCAGATTGTAGCCCTGAGTTCATGGGAAACTTGCTCCGAGGTTACCTGCGCCCTGCAAAGTGATGGAAAAAAAATGAGCAGGGCTAGGAGAATGTTTTTGCAGTTAGTTGAAATATTACTAACCTTGTCAAATGTCATTTTGAATGAGAAAGCAAACATATTTTAATCAGGGTTTTAGAGGCAGGGCTTTTCAAACCGTTGACTCCGGGAGAAAGGGGTCAGCTAATTGCAACGTTTGATGTCATGTTTGGTCTCTCTACCCATTTTGATGCGACTGCCTGGAAACTTGCGCTCTCTCGATGTATGTCTATTGCTTTGTTCACTCCATCTCTCTCTCTCTCACTCTCTCTGTCTCTGTCACACACACTCACAGACAAACAGGCAAATGAAAAACCACTGAAAGGTCTTAGCATTCTCAATGCTGTAATCTTCACAAAGTCGTTGCTTCTCTTTCCTGTCAGCCCTCCTTCTCAACTTCAACCTCCAATCCCTCACTGTATGCATCACTGGGACTTAGGCTGTTCTACGCCGAGCCGACAGCACTGAAAAGGGGGGGGGGGCTGTCTCCAAATTCTATGAATGTATAGGGAGTGGGGTATGTCAGCCCTCAGTCTAGGATCCGTCTCTTAGACTGTCTGCCAGAATCTGAACCCTGCTTTGGACCAAAGCTACGTGCAAAGCTCTCCCACCAAGCCCTCTCACAGGCTAATCTTCCAAACACACAGCCCATATCTCTTTGGTTCTCATAATTACTGTTTTAACAGCAACAGAGGAGGGGGGGAATATACATTGTAAATTGTGTTTGACAAGGTGGAGTTAGTGGTTTTGTCGTGGCTTGTCTTTAGTTATTACTCATACTTCCTCCTGCCACAGATAAGGTCTGCTGGTGAACATACCAAGGTGAGCATTGGTGCAGGGCCTTATCACCAGCATTGATTTAGGGCAAGAACCCAGTGACAGAGGTCATTGTGCAGTAAAGCTATCCATCATTCAGGTTTGATTTCTGCTCAGACCTGTCTCCACGTTGTCTACACGTATGTAGGCAGCTCACGGGGAGTAGAGGCCATGAGAGGGTTGGAATGGTGAGAGGTGGAGAGTGTATTATATGCAGGGTGTGTGTGTGTGTGTGTGTGCATCCGTGCGCATATGCATGTATGTTTTTACATTTTTATTTTTATTATTATTAATAGTATTTTTTATTTATTATTATTTTATCTTGTTTATTTGATAAATTGCTTTGGATTCCGTTTCCAGTAATTAGATTATCCATTCATCTTTCTTAAAACACTTAAAATGCTTTATTCTTGTCATCTCTAAATAGATATAAAACATTTAGCTATAAGCCAGTGATCATTTTTATCCCATTAGTACTTGATTTGTCTTTCTTTCCACAGTTTATTTTGGTGCTTAATTTTCCATGTGGCCTACAGTGATTTCCCAGAGATACTGTATGTTTGAGCAGCTCACATTTTCCCCTATTTAAATTCAGATTTTTAGATCTTAACCTGTGGTAAATAAAGTCAATCACAAGCACAGGAGATGAGTATTTTCCTCTTTGCAGGGGTATTTGTTCAGATGTCTGAAGATGGGTATTTATTACTGTTAATGTTGTTCATGGCCTTCATGGCCAGACTTGTAACTTTTGGCTTAAATGTTCTATTTATCCTGGCACTAAATTGGGGAACTCATATTTTCAAATATGCTGTGAGTCATAATATTGATTTGTCATGTAGGTTATTTATTGCGTTTTTTTCCCCAACTTCTGCAAAAGTTGGAAGCTTTCAGAGATTCTCCTGGAGTGATTGCGTGTAAAAATGGTTGTGAAATGACCGTGCCGAGTACTGAAGGGAAAGGTATTCCTGGAGAATGTAGTGGTCCTGTTAGCGTTGCTGAAATAGCTACCTACGATGGTGGTGGTGCTTCTCACTCTAGCCCTTCAGAAGATAGCTTAAGTAATTACACTTCAGTCTGTAATCAAACCCGTGTCAGGTTGTCTGAGAACCTGGATTTGTGTGGTGGATTTCTGTTAAATACAAGGGCAGCTTAAACATTTTTTATGGTTCTCTCCTCAAATTATAGTTTTTTTCCCCCCAATCCCCTCTAAAATATGTCACATCCCATTACACAAATTTGGATATGCTAAATTAGCGAGGAGAGTGCTTACACCATGAATATGTTGACTTTTTTTTGTACTGTGTGCAGAGGGTTAGCTTGTTGGGGGTTGGGGGTGTCTTTAACTCTAAAAAGTTGTCTTGAATTTTCTCCCTTCGGAAGATGATGTGTTTTTGCAATTCAAATATTTGCTCATTCTCCTCTCCATTGCAAAGCCCCCTTTGAAGCGGTGGAGTTCTATCAGGACCAATGACAGTGTGAGTGTGCAGCGTGACAGCGCAAGAGGCAGCGCCGGACTATTTCTAACTGCATATTTAAATAGCAAGGAAATCCAAAATCAAAAATGTATGCAAATGATGGCATGTTTTGCATGCTGATATTTTTATGATTTGGAGGGCTTGCATATTCAGGTGGTGTTCAGTACGTGCCTGGCTTTAGCAACATTAATCAGAATTACTTCATGTGCTCGCCACATCGCAGATATCCTTCTAAACAAACATTTCTGGAGGCGGAAGGCCTGCAGTTTGGCAGACTTACTTTTGATGAAAGCCCTGGTTAATGTTTTTATGGTCTGTTTTAAGTGGAAAGACATACTTCAGGCCTTAGGCTTCACAGGAAAGTGGGAAAACAGGAAACTTTACCCTCTTAATATGATTCTACTTTATTCCACATGAAGGAAGGAACTAGTCACCTGATCTCTTTTAGATTCATCACAGTTTAATATATGGCTTCTTCAAGTTATATGGGCAGGATTCTTTTCATTTAAATGAAATATTTCTGTGTATTCATTTTATTGAGCATATGCACCAGTGTGTGTGTGGGTGCTTCTAGACATGTGTGTACCATATTCACCTCAGCTCTAGCTGTTCATGCAGTGAGCAACATATCAAACCCAAAGACTAAGCCCTTAAAATTGGCCTTAGGTCTGCCTCTCCTCCTTAAGGTATAGAAAATATAAAATAATTAATCGAATTGTCATCTGTATGAGCAGCTCTTGCACTCTGCACCCTATAATTCCAACCTCTTTCTCCCCTTCCCCTCACCACATTTTTTTCCTTCTTTTTTTTCTAAACAGCAATTAATCTCATTTTTAGTCCAATTTCCAGCCCTCTGCTGGAGTCAGAGCGAGTCCCCTGTTTTGTTCCTATTTGGCTTGGTTCCTCTGCATAGTCATTAAGGGCCCAATTAATGTCACCCTTTAGCTGAAGAGTGCTCATTTTTATTGGGGAGCTGACAGTCGCCGCCATGAGTGCCGCAGTGTAATATGCATTAATTGCCCCGTAACACTGGTAATTACCAGTTCTTCAAGCCTCTCAGTAAACTGTCATGCCCAGACACGACTGCTTTGAAATAGATTACTCATTAGGGGGACCTGCCCTGTTTTCCAATGGGGGCTCGCTGGGTTGGCATAAAGACGAAAAAAAAAATCTGGTGCTTGAACAAATAGTTGCCAAGAGCAATTTCCTATTACAACTTCCCGGTGACGGCTTTTCTCTTTCTTTCTTTCTTTCTTTTTTTTTTTTCTTCTCGGATGGCATTCCAGCCGTCAGCTGAGGTGAGGATCAGAAGTAGAGACAGAGGTCCATCTCAAATCTCGATGACAGCGGCTGATTGCCTTCTCTTCCGATGTTGACTCCTTATATAAACACCTCCCCTGGAAATTTAACTATTCTGGATATACTCTCAGTTTTTAAAAAAATTCTCCTACCTTGAATATATTTTTGTTTTCTCTTCTATTGCACAACATTGCCCTTAATGCCCAGAGAGTGCATCACTCAGAGCCATTGAAAGTGTCAGTGTTGTTGCTTGATCTGGGGCATTTTAGGGCCTCGGTACATAAGATCAAGGCGGTGTTGATGTTAAGAATTCTTGTTCAAATATTGATGCTGACCTTGCTTGGATCTTGTGTGCGCGAACTGCAGAATCTCCGCTTTAAACATTCGACTGTGCTTCACAGTTCCTGAAACGTGTCCTGCGTAACTGGAAAAAAAAAAACAAAAAAAGAAAAAAAAAGAAATTGATAGTGAATGCAAATAAATGAATTAAAAACAGTTAAGAGGACAAAAGCGAGGGTTGTAGTCAGGGTGTCGGCGTTGTACTGCGATAAGATAGTGTAAAGGAGAGACTAAACCAAACAATGTCAGCTATCGCACATCCTCTGCAGAGAAAGGTGTTGGCCTGTTTGGTCATGCTAGAAACAATATTTAGATTTCACCACAGCTTTGTAAATGCTCCAAGTGTGCACTGGGCTCTCTTGTCCCCATTCTTTTTTTCTTTTTTTTTTTTTTCCCTTTTCTCCAAAGCACTTTTGTGTCATTACCCATTTACCATAGCAAGGAAAAGAACAGAATGTGAAGAGCAGAGAAAAGCCTCTCTAACACGCACACACACACACACACACACACACACACACACACACACACACAGCTCCACAAAGGTGCTGCTTTTGTTTTATCTCCCTTATAGCACCTGCTTCAGGCAATCTGCTCCCACTCGTCTCAAATGAATTTTGTCATGGCCCTTCAGATTCTCAGCCAGCGATGCACTAATGAAAGGAGATAGTACAATTTGAACTGACCAGGTAGCAGCCAGCAGTGCACAGCTGAGAGCAGGGGACGGGGACACACCCCGCCATGAAACAAAAGACAAGTCAACCATCCGCTGATATACCCATTACACTTCTCATTAATACCCCCCCAGACCTCGGCGTGTGCATGTGTGTGTGTCTGTGTCCGTGTGCGCTTGTGCGTGCGTTTATCTGTTTGTGTTGGTCGAGCACTTATCGAATTGTTTATGACAGGCCTAATTGGGCTAATTGAAGACATTAAGATTACCTGTCAGCTATGTGTATCCAGACTCCCCATCTGTCTGACAACTCCTGACAAGTGAGGGACCCCGTAGCATCCGTCATGATGGTGCCTTCCCAGGCCGTAATAGGGACAATAAGGGCCGCTCTAATTTGATGTGGACAGCCTTTGCCGTGCGTATCAGTCTGCATGTGTGTGTGTGTGTGTGTGTGTGTGTGTTTGTGTGTATATATAAGAGCGAGTTGGGGGCTTTGGGCTTGGCCAGGCTAATGGAGTCCCCTTTGGCGTTCTGACAAAGCGATGAGGCGGTTTGAAGGGAAAAGTGAAAGGGGCTTTCAAGTGTTTAGAGACATGAGAGAGAGGGTGCTCGGGGTGACGGCCTTCACAGAGTGAGTGACAGGAGAGAGGACCTCAGACATCTGTGTGTCTGTGTCAGTGTGTTTGTGGCTGATCAGCCATGCTACTTAGATCACGGATGGACCAACTTTTCCACACGGGGACGGACCAAGGATAAAAATTGGGCAATTGTCTGTGTGATACAAGATCAAAGTTTGTTCTGTTATGAACACAATGGGTTATAAAAATCATTCATATTTTCGTGTATCTTGTCTTTTGTTCTTGCGATTAATTATTTCAGTGCTATGGTAAATATCAATGGTGGGTTCTTGAATTGTCTAGTTTTATAGATTATTTGTTTGCTATTTGGACTGTGTGATATCTATTTTATTTCAATATCATGATATGAAATGAGATATTGTGGGATTTTGGATATCGTAATATTCTGATGTTGGATAAGTGTTGCCTTTTCCTGGCTGCATTACAGCAAAGCAATGCCATTTTCTGAACTTACTTAAAGCTGTTGTACTCATTATTTGTTTCTACCTCTTTGGTTATCATATCCACATTATTAATGATTGTTTATCAAAAATCTCTTTTGTGCCAGTAGTCATCCCTACAGGATCATCATTGTATTAATAATGAGGTATTTGGTAAATATATGATTTTGTCCACATTACCCTGCCCTATTTGCTATAGATGTCCATTTGTATTAATTTTATATTTTAACAGGGATCCTCATGGGCGAGCGATTATTAAGTGGTCTTCAGCTCCCAGCCCCCATCCCGGTGTACCTATATTGATTCCAGTAATTAGTAATTGCAAAGCAGGGTTGCCAGGTCTTAACCAGAGC
>OMKZ01021486.1:0-10150 GCA_900302535.1 Neoniphon sammara | reverse complement strand
AGCTGTGCCAGTTTTACGCCAGCAGATGGCTAATCTGTCACCTAAGCAAACCCCTCCGTCTGTTCACGCCCCTAAAAAATACCCATATTAAAGACTAAAACTAAAACTAAGAAAAACTAAACTAAAAACTAAACTGAAATTGAAAACAAAACGTCAAAACGAAATAAAAATAAAAACTAATGGAAAATGCAAAACTATAACATCCTCGCTACCTTTCAGTCTCACCTCCACCCCGTCGCCATGCAGATCTTCTTAGGCGTCATTCACGCACGCCTCGCCCTGTGTCACAAGCCTCCAACACCATTCTAGACGCTAGAAAACCTCATAAACCTGCACGAAACAATGTTATGCCTATATCCATCAGCAAAGCCTGTTAACAGGCATCATAAAGACAGCTTAAGTGGTCTTTAATAAAGGTAGGTTTTACATGCCTCTGAGGCATTTTCCCATAAAAACCTGAAAGGTTTTGGCCAGCTATCCCCTCTTATAGACTTATAAAACCTTAACGTCCTCTTCCGACCACAACAGCAACACGCTCGTCTTTAACGGAGGCTTTTTGTGCCTCCGAGCGCCTCGTAACCCGTGCATAATTGCCCTCAGATGATGTTTTGTCCCAGTATCCCCAAATGCCCCTCCATTTTCCTTTTCCCTCTCTTTCTCTCTTGTCACTCGCCACCCATGATTATATTTGTCTTGAGCTTGATTTGATCAGAGGGGAAAGAGGGAGAGAGAGAGAGAGAGAGGAGAGATCTGTGAATAACTTATGAGCGTTCCCTCCTCAAATTTGAGGCATTATGATATATTAGTTCCACTACTTTGCCATTCTGTGTCCACCGTCAAGGTGGGTTATGCAACTGAACAGGCTGGAGACAAAGCAGCTATTTTGAGCAGAAGGGCTGTGTTTTCCTCAGAGGCATGAAGAAGGATATGCTTTGCCTCCAGGACAAAAAAAAAAAAAAGACAATAAAAAAAAGAACTGTAGCAGCAGAAGAATTGATTGCCACCTTTTGATAGGAGGTGGTGAAAAAGAGAAATAGTTACAAGCACAAGTGGTTAGAGCGTAGCGCAATCCAGGAGACAATACTGTATGATGACTTGTGCTTAAGAAGATTGATAATGCAGTTTATTTTCCATTGGGGTTATTTTACCGTCTTCTTGCAATTTACCTGACAAGTAAGAAGTGGTAATTCATCTGTTCGCATATTTGGATTTCATAGGTTTGGGATTCACTGGAAATGGCACTCCATGCATCATTAAACAGCTCATTCCGCAATCTAATAACCAAGGGTTCAGTTTGCTTCCCACTGGGTTTTATTTAAACAACTTATTGGAATTTACCTCAAAAGAAAACAAAGAAGAAGTAGCAATCGATCCGAGATGTTCACATACTTGTGTTTTTCACGTGCCGGGAGATTCACCAGGAAAAGCCCACCATGCATCATTTAGCGATTCGTTCAGGAGCTGAATAATCCAAACCACATCGTTGCCTAATGAAGACCAAAGGGATAGTCAGGGGATGGTGAGTTCTGCTCCGGGGGGAATTACTCAGTCAGCATTCATTTGCGAGCCAGATTTTAAACAGGTTCTTTTTCCAGGAGCCCGGGACGAGTTGCTCTGCCAGTCCAAGGTGCTTTCTTCATGCCTGAAGAAGCAGCAGTCTCCCTCTCTCCTTCTGTCTCTGTATGGAACATTGTGTTTGTTCAGTTTTTCACTCTGCCTGCTCATGCTCCTGTGTTTAAAAATTTGTAGTTTCAATTCAGTTAAGCGTATTCAAAAGGGACTTTAACTAATCACTAATTTATGCCCCCTCGTCATGAATTACCTATGCAGTCTATACTACATGCATAACCCACTGTCAATGATTCCCTGTAAAACTCAGGGGAGGAAGGTGTTGTGGGCTGAATGTGGGCTTTCAGTGCATTCAGTGATGAAATACGGCGGCCTGTCAGAGATGATAGCCTGCATTTTGAGTGGGCTCTGTATAGCAGTCACTTAATGCATACTTTGATAGCATATCAGTGCTAAATATCTGTGGTTTTTGCCAACAGCTTAAGGTATTATGTGCACCCAGATGCTTGTTTTGAGCTTCAAAAAAGCAAGGGAAAGGACAGGGGATGAAGGGCAGAGGGGCTATAAAGGAAGGCATAGGGATATAAGCTTTTTTTTTTTTTTTTAGGAGACTCTTTTTGACAACAGTGGCTGCCTGGCTGTGCCGGCTGTAAGTAGATAAGTCAGAGGTGCATGGCTATCGCTGATGCCCCGGTCACAAGATGTAATCTGCCGGTCCATCACTCAAAACACACTGGCTCACCGCTGAGGTTTGCCTCCCTGCCTCCCTCCTACCCGCTTCCCTGTCCTGCGGCTTCAGGAATATTAAATATGCGAGCCGTCGCCGCTGCAGATGCAACGCCATTGATTATGTGTCAATCCCCCAGGCCACAGCCAGTTGATTTGGTATCAGTGATGGTTTTCTATCCAGCTGGCTAAATGAGACTTCTTCAGGCAGGAGCAGGGGGCTCGGGAGGGGGGGGGCGAAGGGAGAAGAGGGGAGGAAGCGGCGGCTTTTTCGGTCTTGGAATATCTTGATAGTAGCAGGTGGGCCAGCATTTAGTGCTAATGCAGCCAGTTTTTTTTCCAGCTTAAGACATCCCAGCATGCAAAGTGTGTGGTGGTTCCACTTGTGTTATCTCCTTCCTCTTTAAGACATCAGACGCTGGGCGGGGATTCCAAAGCATTTCGCAAAAGTTCAACACATGACCTTGGATACTGTGTCTTGTTCCAATAAATTTGGGAAGACATTAAAGAATCGCAGAGTATTGAAACAGCAATATTCAACCTGACAACTGAAGTGCTTCTTTAATTTTTTTTTTTTTTTTTTAACGTTACACAGTACTGCTAACAGATCTAAGACACATCCCACCGGGTTTCTTTGGCATAAGTTAAATATTCTTAAAGCGGTATTCATCATAACTGATTCTGCTCTAATGAGGATTCCAGCCCCCTACGGTGTCGAGCGCTTCAACAGATTCAGCAATGAGCTTAGTGCAATTAAGGCTGCGGCCGTCTCTTAGAGCTCTTTCGACTTTGTGAAAGACTGTTTGCCCGGCTAGTCCTTAAATGTGGACAAAGCCAGATAAGCCGAGCTCGAGTGCTAGCAGCACTTTTTGCAAGAGCCTATTTGATTTGGCTTGCTTGCCGTCAACTTCCTCGATGGCGCTGTTTGAATTTGAAGATTACTTTTTAAGCAGAGGTGACTGTGTGGATGTAGTTTCAGTATTCTTTTCATGGGTGGGGAAAAAAAGGGCGGGGTGTAACATTTATGCACTCGCTTTCTCCGGCAACGTAGTCGAGACGGGCATGTGCCATGAAGGAAGGGTGTGAAAACAGATAAAACACAGTCATAACACAGCTGAGACTCGGTACGCACAGTGTTGATATTGCACACCGCAAACGCATCACATTTTAACTTTGATGATAGGAAATGTGTGTGTGCATGTGTGTGTTTGTGTGTGTGTGTGTGTGTGAGAGAGCGAGAGAGTATGAAGGGATCGTTAACTCATGAAGAGCATGTGATGTTGGATCCACGTTGTAACGTATGCTTGGCCACTCAGACATGAAGTTACATTTAATTTGATTTATGTATCTGGTTGAGGAATATGTATAGGTGTGATGTTATAGGAAATGGGCTGTTGCAGTGTGTGTGTGTGTGTGTGTGTGTTACGTGCATTGTGATGGTGCATTGTGTGTCACCATACCCCCTGACAGTGAGTCTGTTATTTGCCACATCACTAGCAGTGTTCTCCACCTTTCTGGTAGGAGTCATTTCCACAAATGGGCGATTCAGAAGCTCAACATTGCCACCAAGTGGCGAATCGCGGCTCTGACTCCACCTCTGCACAAGGGTACCAGCGCCAGATGCTGACAGTCACTGTACCACGAGAGGACAGCATTGCAAATGCCAGTGTTGGTGGTGTATTTTTTTTTCTTTTAAAGATGTGCAGGCATCGGATCATACCGGAGCTTGGCTATGGTCCCAGCTCTTTGATGACAGGACATCAAATCAATAATCTGTTCATTAGCTTTACAAGAGGAAACCTAAGACTGATTCGCTGCTCAAACAAGTCAATATTGGATGTAGTTATTCATTGTGCCAAGTCCTTTTGTCCATCAGTGATAACCTTATCCATAGCAGCTAAAACGCTTACCTGCCAATATCTCTGACACAAATAGCCTTCTCTATAGCCCATCATGGCAGTCTGCATTGCAATCTCTTCCTAATTGGATGGGACTATATGCCGGTACCATCTGTCAGGGGGCAAAAATGACATCTTAGCCAGCATGTGTAATGCCTATCAACTCCCTGCAGACCTCAATAGAGCCAAATCTTTCCTAGATCTGTACTCTGCTGGAATGGATTCTTTGCAATCAAGGTCATGGCGTGAGATTGCTAACAATGTGTGAGGCTATTTCCCTCTTGCCTTCATTACTATGTAATTAGCTGCGGTGCTATTCGATTTCCCTCATTTCAGCCTTTGCAGATCAATATCACTCAGGCTGCCAGCTAAATGGCTGTGCTGTTAGGAGGGTTTTTTTTCTATAGCTCAATGGAAAGTATCAATCACTGGTCTAAGAGAAACGTTCAAAGGTGTAGTGGGATATGACCACACACACACACACACACACACACACATATATATATATGGATAGATAGATAGATAGATGCTAGATAGATAGGTGCTGCAACAGCGCTAAAATGTAGAACAAAATGAAGTCAGGCATGTATATTACAGTATATGTATATGTATGTATGTTGCAGGTGGACAGGTGGATCGGAGAGTCTAAATTCCCTATCAGGTTCTCTACCTTCCTCCCAATGCATGCTGGGACATACTGCAGCCCTTCTGTAACCCAGAGTAGGAAAAAACAGCTAAAGAGATGGTGGGAAGGAAGGAAAGAAGCAAAGAAGGAACGAGGGAAGGAAGGAAGGAAAGATGGAAGGAAGGAAAGGGCCTCTTTGAAGGACTGCTTTGAAATCTATTTCTAAATGCTTGATCGTGTAGAGTTGGCTGCAATCAACGACGTTTGGGCAACTGAGGTCAGATTTACCATGTTGCCCTTAACAGCGTCTGACAACATCGCATCCAAGGTACGAACACAGCACCGCCTCTGCAGCGATCATCAGCTCATTTTTAGCTGACACAGGACCACATAAGAGTGTTTAGGGGGTATCATGGATGAAATATGAGCTGACTCTAAGACTTCACATATAGCTGGATCAATGCCCCCCTCCCCCCCCTCCAATCCTATACAGAGTGTAGAGGATGGGAAGCACACAATCAGAGGTCCACCATCGACTTCATCTCTGAGAGTAATTAGATGTGGCATTGACTGCAAGGCTCATCTGAGGCTGCTTATTAATGCCTTTGATAATGGACAGCCGGTGGACACAGTATCTTGGTCACATTGAGGAGGAGAGCAGAACTGGGTGGTGCTGGTTATTGCAGCGGGGGGAACAAATTTCAGCATCTGGAAATGAGGGATGACAAGGGTTGATGGGCGATGCATTTATTTATTTATGAGCATGTGGTTAGGGATGAATTGCATTTTCGCCATTGCATTGAAACAGTTGTAAAACTGACTCTTTCGTGGCTTAAGTGTTTGGTTGGGTTTGGAAATACTGCAGATGAAGCTGCATTTAGCTAATTTCATAATGCTGTGGTTTGGTTTAATACACCACTTCTGGTGTTAAAACGGATTAGAATTACAAATTGGAGTACAGACGCAATTTGTAACACTGTCAGATTTCTTTACCTTGTGATTTATTTAACCGAACAATTTCTAATAGTGCTTTTGATGAAAGGATTGATACTCTTTGATAGCTACACATAAGTCATATATTTGTTCTGAACCTGTAAAAGATTCATTTATTGTTAATGGCTGTAAATTTGAAATACAACAGACATGTATTTTGCATTACAGCAGGTAGCAAAAGCTGAAAATAACCTCTTCTAAAGTTTAATGCAAAACTGAACTTTGGTAGACTGTTGGGTTGTATAGTTACCTGGACGTGATCTGAGTCCACATGAGCTAATCCAGAATACTGTATTAAATTCATTTCCATAGCACAGCAAAACAGGTCCCAAAATAACACATTTAGGACCTGAATGAATGTGAACAATGCGGATTATGCCAATATGAATAAACAAGTCCCAGTACCCATTTATTTTTTTGTGCAATTACAAAAAGGTTCCCTGCAGACGCTGCCTGCTGGATCTACTTTCAAATTAAAATAGGAAAACGACAAGAAAAGAGGCGTTTATTTTCATCAAAAAATAGGTAACTAATGAGGATATTTCAACACCACGTCCAGGTAACTATACAACCCATCTATTCCATATTTCTTCACTGACAAAACATACAAATATTCCACTAATTCATAAGGGCAAATCAATTCTCAGCTGGGGTTTCAAAAGGTTGTAAAATGATAACAACCGCAGCTACTGACTGAATTGTAGGAGGAAGACAAGAGACAGAAACATTTTTATTTTGTATATCATTGTTATTTCTGACAGTAATTCTGAACAAAAACACACATTACAGTGATGCTGCATTTAATACTGAGGGAAATGTCTGCGGACCACGAGGGGTAGCTTGGTATCAGCCTGAAAGATTGAGTCACAGAATAACAACAAATAGCCTTAGTCGAGCAGCGGCTGACACATAAAGACTGGCAGCTATTTGGAAATACCAAAAAGAATGAAATACTAGCAACAGCTGTGTGGGGAACCTCGTTCAAGGACAAAACCAGCAGTTAACAATATGGCACTTGAAGTCTGAATTAATCTCTCAACAGGCACAAAGCAACAGAAATATTTACTGATGTCTTCACTCTGGCATTCAGGATTCCATGTTTCCTAAATAAATGATAACTTGGCGTGCTACATAAAAAAAATATATATATATCCTCAGCAACAGAGACATCTGGCCAGAGAATGGAGAGCCATGAAGGAGAAAGCATGCAGGATAAAACAGCAAAATACAGCTCGCATCAAAATAGATTCTCAGGGTAATATCTTTTCTCCGCCGCTGTCAAGTGAAAAGCTCGTTACTCCAGTTTCGGTGTTATTCTCCTGATTATTTCATTTTTACTGACAGCCTCAGCATGCCGGAGCTCATAAAACCCATTCAAAAATAAATATATATCCTTTAAAAACACTGCAGGCATCAGTGGACATATTAGCTGGTTTATCGCTCTCCTCTGTCAAGCTGTTTATTTGGATATATTCTGAGGTTTTCAATTGACAGCAGAGTTTTACTGTGTCTGCTACATTCATAGTACTGCAGGAGGATAGGTTATCTATCAGTGCACTGGTACAAGACAGTACTCTATACTGGAAACAACACCACGGCAATAACCATTGTACAGTTACTGATAATAAGGTAAACATGACAAAAATATGACAGTGTTTATAGTCCATACTAATTATAACTGTCCACACAGTCAATTCAGCTGCTTCTTTTGTCGGCTGGATGGTTGTTTTTTCCAATACATCTCAGACGGTTATTACAAATCCACAAGAGTATGTCTTTTTTTCTTTTCGTTTTTTTTTTCTTTTTTTTTTTATCTGACAACAAAATTGGTCCTATAATTGGTCCATCAAAACGTATTTCAAAACAAGATGACAAACAATAGAAAGCTGAGCCTCTCAGAAAAAGAAGACAGTAGCTTAGTCTGAGTGACAGTTTTACATTCTTGGCAAGAACAGCACCTCTGTTATATTTTAAAGAAAGAAACATAGGTTATTACACACACCATTCCAATCTGTAGCAAAGTGTACTCAACGAGAATTCATAAATCGAACGACCTCAAATTTCCATCCAGAAAATACAATTATGTGGATTTTTTTTCCCCTATATAGTAAGTCATAAAGTAGGCAAGATTTTACAGTATAACACTCTGGGTTGACACATAATCAAAATGCAGAGATTTCACATAGAAAATCACATACAAAGACATTCCATTCGAGTTCACATTTCTCGTCACATTCATGTGTGTTTAAGTGGAGGGAAGTTGCTGTTGCAGTAGCAGTGTGTGTCCACTGTGTGGCAGCATGTAGGTAACCCGGCTCGTGCTCGGTGCAACGTCTTCCCCTTCTCAGTCTTGGGGGCTATTAAACTGACACACTGTAGCACACTCAGCCTCTGGCACCCGACAGTTGATTCAGCCTTTTTGCACACCAACCACAGAAGGGATTCTGCAACAGAGAGCTGGTACGTGTCATAGATCTGTTAATCAAAATCACACGTCAACACCAGGCCTTCTGAATTAAAAATAAGACTGTGGTGCATAAAATGACTTGGATATTTGCGGTTGTGCATGTTTAAGTGTTAAAGAAAAAGCCCACACTAACAGGGTGAAACCCATCATAGAAGAGGAAGAGAAACCAATTTTAACAGTAGCCTTAAACCAGAATGCCATGCAGCCACAAGCATTGCAGTGTTAGTGCTGTGGCCATAACAGTAAAAAAAAAAAAACAAGCCACAGCTGAATGATCACACTTTAAAACTATTTATATGCCCACTTGTGACTGAAAACAACAATTTCAGGCCTGTTTTCTGGGGGTTGTTGAAAGGAATTCTGGGAATTCAGGGAAAAGCTCAAGCTCCTGCAATGCCCTGGACGTCACAGACTTAAGACAATGTAAGAGCATCTGAGGGGTGGAGCAGCCTCAGTTTAGCATCTCTCTCACCTGGTTATAGGTGGACATCAAACACTCCTTCCTCCACCGACTCTATATCCTCTTCGGCAATGACTGATGGAAGCAGAAAAGAGGACAGAGTGAAATAAAAACTACTGAAAAGCGAATGAAGGGGAGGGATAAAAAGGTTTGCTGTGTGGCCCGTCTCTGTTTATGAAGCCAATTCATTTGCCTTGTTGCACGGTCAACTCCACTGATCAAGCAGATTTGCACTGGTACAAAACAGAGTCGGCCAGGGTACCACTTTGTCTAATGCCTGATGAAAACACTGCATCTATGAGTCATTGGCCTTCCTGTGGAGGGCCAATCACATTTCCATTGCAAATTGCAGGCCATTGTGTGAGAATATTTTCAAAATGTCACAGTTCTGAATGCTGGAGGTGGACAAAGGCAGCGTTTAAAAAGTGGGGGTGTCGCAGTGGCATAACTGTGGTGAAAATGCGTGGATAAAATTCCACTAAGCTATACTTTTCTGAGAGAATGGGTGCAGGGAACTGTAATTTAGGAAAAGAAGTAAAGGAAAAATATGCAATTTTGTTGTTTTATACCAGTGTTTTTGTGCTTCTTATGTCTGTATGTTTATTCTCATTTCCTTTTCAGTTTCTACAGTTTTCTTCTCTCTCTTGACATCGGAAAAAACGGGGGGAAAAAAACAGTTTTGATGATAGATGGCAGATATTGGCTTTGCACTTGAAAATCAGGCTTCAGGTTCAGGTTCAAATCAGGTTGAAAGTCAGGTTTTAGGTTGGAAATACGACACGAGATGCTGAGGTTTGGAGCCTGATTTCTCCAACTTCCTGACTTGTGATTCCCAAACAAGGAAGTACCTGGAGTCAGGCTGATGCATTCAGTTTAAATAAAACAAATAAAATGAGTGACTTGCATCATGTAAGCCAATTTGTGATCAGAATGTCACAGCGAGACAAAACAGCTCCCTGTATTTTTTCGTTTGTGCCTGACATGGCGGTGTTTGATTTGCAGGAGGAAACATGACCTCCAGGGCGTCGTTGTACTAAGCCCTTGTGTGTTAAGCGTGAAAAAGCTGAGAATAATTACCACCAGGAGCGATGAAAGTGTACGGAAAACTTTAATCATGGCGCATGACAACTTCAAACAGGGTTAAAGTCTTTGCTTTAACAATTATTCCTAAGTGACTTGAATGCAGCATCAAAGAAACTTTAAACTGTTTTTTTTTAAGACTCGGATGGTTTTGCTGTTTTCGTGGCTAGTCCCAGGCCGTCCCGTAAAAACCAACAACCTGTGTGTGTGTGTCATGGGTGCTCCTCACCTGTGTTCTGGAGGCTGGGCGGGGTGTTGGCAGGCGGAGGGAAGCTGTAGGATCTGGCCTGGAGGGTCGGCGGCGCCTCGTGGCTGATGCTCTTGGTCCTCTT
>OMKZ01021480.1:15173-25173 GCA_900302535.1 Neoniphon sammara | reverse complement strand
GCTAGCTAATGTTGGTTAAACGTATCTGCGCCACTATGTGTTTGTCACAGTTCAACAAAAAATACTGCAGATTCTACTGACAAGAAAATAGACTAAAACCAGAGACCTTTTTAAAGAGGAGAGGCTGTGCACTGTGGCGCCATCTTTGCACCGCCCTCGGGCAGCAGGATCACGACCAACAAGACCAGAGCCCTCTCTCTCTCTGAATGGGGAGCTGCCTGAATCTCCCGTTCTCTTGTGTGTGATGTCATTTGATTTCCATATTTAGTGACACTGTCAAACTGTAAACAACACAGAGTCATAAAGTTTGTTCTGAAGGACATTAATGTGACAGACAGGTATTTTTTAACTCAGGGAGGCTTGTGAGCATGCGCTATCTACACAGCAACACTACGTGCGGCAGCCATGTCGTTGCCATGGTAACTGTAAACACTCGTGTCAGGCACAAAGTCCAGCCGTAAGGATAGTTTTATAAACGTATACATTTACAGTTTTACTTGTATTAATTGGCTGGTGTCCAGCAGTCTAACCGCTGTCTTCTCTGGGCTTGTCTGGACTCGTAGCTGTTGTCCGTTAGCTCTGTCGTAAATATCAAAGCTGTGCAGCTACGCAAAATCTGAACGTGTGACTGATAGTGTGCCTTACATTGGCGGGCCGCCATTTTTAGCGTTTCACAATTCCCCAGTGTAAAGTGGCGGAGTGCACCGTCTTCTCCGATACTCTAAAGGTCTTTTCTAAAACCAACGAAGGACTGAACTGTGACTAAAACTAAAATGCATTTTAGCCAACAGACTAAGACTAAAATGTGCAGTCAACATTAACACTGGCATGGCAGGTTTTACCCACCGTTTACGGAAATCTTTCCATGCCACACTGGAATAATTTCTCTGGACATTTGATATAGAAATAATAAAAAACACATTAGCTAACTGTGTTCATGGAGGAGTCTTTATCATATCAGAGGTGAACTACCTTTACTGGAGGATATCTGATTCTTATTAAAAGGCTAATAATGCTTCAATCTCAAGGCGCAATGATATATTATGAGTTTAACCCCATGTGTGTGTGTGTGTGTGTGTGTGTGTGTGTGTGTGCATGTTTGCATCTGCATTAACTCCCTGTTATTTCACATCTGTTCCCCAGAAGTCTTCCCATATTTCCCCACGCTGCCTCATTCAACATTCACACCCCGGGAGAAAAATAAATAAATAAATACAAATCCCACAGAAGATCATCTTCACCTCATTCTCTGGTCTTTTTAATATTTCAGCGCTGTTTACACCGCCACAAATGTCGTAATGAGCTGAACCTGAAGAGAGGATCTGTTAATAATCCATGATAATATTTATGAAAAATATATCCTCGTCTGTCTCACTCTTTCTCCGTCGCTTCTCTCCATCCACCCGTCTGTCTCAACATCTGCTCGGCTCTGCCCCTTCTACTGTTGGGGCATGTATGCATTTCATCTGGCAGCGAAAGAGAGGGAGATGGAGAGATAAAGAGAGAGAGAGAGATGGCCTTGGGTTCTTCAGCGGGGAGAGATGAGCAGATGTGGGCAAGAAAAGAGAGAGAGAGGAAAAAAGAGATTACTGCAGCCTTCAGTGAAGACCCAGAGCCTTAAATTATGTCCAGAGACCAGCTGTCTGAAGCTCGCTCCTCTTTCTCCCTCTCTCCCAGTATAACCGTGACCGCCATCGCTATATAAATTAAATGACAACTCCATCCCAGCCACCAACACTGTAATATTTATCCGCTGAATCGCTGTAACTATTTCTGTGACTTCATCCGTCCATGTTTGATTAAGTTTTATATGAAACATAATGATTCATTAAGCAGACTAATTCATTTTTGTTCGAAATGAATCAGCTCTGTTTCCAGTGTGGATCGTATTAACTTATGTGGCCCCAGTATGTGACTGTGACTGTGGCTGAATGAGCATCACACAAATACTAATTTACTGTTACGCTAAGGCCTGACTGCTTTTCAGCTGAGCCGTGTTCACTGCAAAACAGACAGAGTTTTGCGGTTATGACACTGGTGCGTTGTAGTTGAGGTACAGTTGGGTTTTACACACTACCAAATGGAAACAAACCAAGGGAGTGAAAGCATAATTATGACAAACATTTTGGCAAAAAAACGAAAAAAAAATAACCAGCTACTGTCCCCTTGGTAGTTCCCAACAAGCATCAGTAGAAGAAAGTTTAGAGCAGTCACTACTTTCATGATCACCAGATGTGTTGTGTTTACTGTCTACTCTTCACTTGCAGCAGAGATGAATTCAGTCAGCCTGACTTCTTATTGTTAAGCTGAATATGAAGTTAGGTTATACTTGCACATAACAACTCAAATAATGGGTGAATAAATAAGGCAAGAAGTTAACGACACATTTAAAATTCCAGAAATAATGTCACGAATGTGGGTGATGAAATTTGTAATTTTATTAGCGTCTGTTTTATTTGTGTTGCGTTGATTTCACACCTGAACTGGACCACGCTTGAGCTCGATCGGTACTGCACCAGGACCCCCGACCACCTTTTGATTTGGCTGTCGGTACGGTTGATCTGGTTCGCTCCAATAACATGTTCACACCTGCTCAATCAAATCAAACACTGGATTCGATTCAACCAAACCAAATATGTTTGGACGTTTTTAATCGAACCATGGTGTGTTTACGCCGTCAATTCGGTTCATTTTGAGAGGTGCGAACATGCATTCGACCTCCAGCACAGACCACACAAGTGAACAGTGGTATGGTTTGTTACAACTGAGAATGTAATCTGACCTAACTATAGGAGGTGAACCAAAACACAGTGCATTGTGAGGTGAAAGTGGATGTTGACAGCTGCAGCTGGCAGACAGAGCTGCTGCTGGTGCTGCCAAAATGAGTCAGAGTCAAATGTAGAGTAACGATGAGGTGAAGCTGTTCTAGTGTGAAACATAAACTTACCAAGGTCTACACTCTTATTGTTGTTGATGCCTTGATTCCAGTGCTGCTGTGTTGTTTCAATACACTGTTTTTCCCCCCGTACTATTTCTGTCCAATAAATGAACGGCCTGTTCGACTGCGTGCCATTTGTTTACAGATTTTGGTTTTGTTAACAGAGTTCTGTGAACATTAACCAGATGTAACGAAAAATGCAACAAGGTAGCAACTTTATGACTGAATTCAACCAAAACAAAGAAGCTATAGGTGTGAAAGCATCTTTCATCTAAGGTCCACACTAATCTGGAGAAATCTGAAAACACATTTTTATTTCTCCGTTGTGACTTTCTGTCCACACTAGAAGGGCGTTTTTGTCCACTGAAAACAGAGCTTTTCGCTCTCCCAAGTGGATAAATTTGAAAACGCTGGGACCTGCGATGTAGTTTGGACAGGGAAAACGGGGAAAACAGAGAATTTCATGACATTTATCATATACAGACCTGCACTGAAACAGGTGTGTGTGTGTGTGTGTGTGTGTGTGTGTCAGCAGGGAGGAGAGGATACAGAAGAAACCACTACAATGATCATAGCAACAACAGCATTTTTTTCTGGTCAAGGTAAAATTATGGCGATAGGAATCAAATTGTTGTGCCACAGTTCAATACACTGATGAAAAACCCGACCCGGTCCAACTCTTGTGATCAAGGGACCCAGGAGGTCCCTTGTTGTGATCTTTGACTCAGATCTGTTATGTGACACTAAAGTACCGAAAGTGGTGCAAGCATGTTTTCTTCAGCCGGGGCTTTCCAAGATTAGATCAGTTCTTTCATTTGCAGACCTAGTGAAGATCACTGATGCCTTTATTTCTTCTAGACTTGACTGCTGTAACTCCCTTAACTCAGGACTCACTGCAACAAATATCTCCTGTCTGCAGTCAGTGCAAAATGCAGCTGCCAGACTATGAACATGCCCTAGAAGACGAGGCCATATCACACCAGTCTTTTCTGCCCTTCCCTGGTAGCCTGTGAAATTTGGAATTGATTTTAAGATTTTACTACTAGTTTTTAAAGCTTTGTATGAGCCTGACTGCTGCTTGAGGTCCTCTGGCAGCGTCCTCCTCGAGGTCCCCACTTCTCGCCTCATCAATAAGGGTCACCAGGCTTTTGCTGTCTGGGCTCCTCAGCTGTAGAACTCGCTGCCTGAGGATCTCCTTTAAAGACCTTTAAAGGAGCATAAAATTGCTTAAAATTGTTTGTTTGTTTTTTTCTGTTTTTATGTTTTTTTTGCCAGACAATCTGCTACTACACTACTACTTCCATGTGCTCCGCTGGTCATAGCGCGATGTTTTTGCTTCACAGTGGTCAAAACGCAACTTCCCTGTTTCACTCACAGAAATCAGGATTGACGCCACATAAATTCACCAGTCTGTTACGTACTATTCATTTGCGTATTTAGCTAACGCAGTTCAATGTTGTTGTCCAAGTTCACGAGCTGCCTTTCTCCACTTTCTCTGGTTGTCAAAGTGTTTCCTCCTAGCGGAACATCTGGGTGTTTATCTTTACAAGGTTGGTAATGTTAACTGTTATCAGGGCTGGCAATCCGGGCCGAGGTTTATCTGGCTAATATTATCAACACACAGCTGATTAATAATCAGTGTTGGGCAAGCTACTTGGAAAATGCGGCCAGTTAAGCTACCAGTTACACTACAATAAAAGAAGCTTCACTACATGAAAGCTGTCCCTGAGAAAAACGTAGCTGGTTACACTACAAGCTACATGACAAAAGTAGTTGGCTACATTGAAGCCGCTTTTTTTTTTTTTTTTAACTGAACCAAATTCTCACCAAATCAACGTGGTCAAGAAAAAATACTGGTAGGCAAAGAAGAACAAACTGGTAGGCAAAGAAAATGGTCAGTTAAATTGTTAATTGTAAAACAAGCTGTGACTTTGCGAGCAACTGCTCTTAAAAGCAAAGAAGAACATTTCTAAAAGGTTTACAAAATAGAAATATAGAGTATTACAGTCCCCCTTTTCCAGGCCTTCCATACTGATATGTCTATGCTTCCATGCCATACTGTTATCAGAGATGCCGTCAGCCTGTGCACTCATCCAAAGGCTTGGTAAGTGATCGCACACACACACACACACACACACACACACACACACACACAGCAGTTTTATTTCAGACTACATCTGAAAGCGCACTGTTTGGATGTTAGAGAAATGCTGGGAAAATGTAGTTTTTATGAACACTACTGCACTACAAGATCCACAAAACAGCTTCACTACTGAAAACGCTACTTCATGTAGAAATAGCGATGTTCCCACTACGCTACTAAAAAATGTAGTTAAACTAGTAGCGCTGCTACTGCCCAACACTGTGATAACATAGTCACACCGAAGGCTAACGTTAACTATTACCGTTAGGTTTCTAACGTTTGAGAGAGTGGTACATAAAAAAATGACCATTCCGGTACGTGCACTTGTAGGTGACTGTGTACAGTCTTCTCTTCTTCCTTTTCTTCACAGACGGCCTGGGGTTTGCACATTTAAGGATGAATTACACCTATATTACCTCTTGCCATTGTGTAGCGTAGCCTTCAGTAGCAAAACAGAAAACAAGTGGAGGTTTGTGTGGGCGGAGTCGAAGGTGAGCTGGGATGCGATTGGTGGAGATTTGAAAAGAGGCGGGGACTATTTGCATATTCATAGATCCATGCATAACAAATAAAAGCAAAAGTGTAGAGTTACATCCAAGCCATTTTAAGGCATGAAGAGATTTTTATTCATGGAAAAGAAAAAAAAACAACTACTTAATATGTAATTTTGTTGAACAGAGATGAGTTTTTAAGGGTTTAATCAATGCCAGCAATGGGTCTTTAAATACTTCCACAAAACTCATTTTTATGGTAAGGCCTTTTCCATATCATTTAATTACTATTCTCGCAATCAGACATATTTCAAATATGTTGCTAAAAATAAGCCTCATATATTTTTATTGGTAGAGGAAAATACATCCAATCCTTTTCAGTTTCAGAGTGGAGATCTACTTATTTTTTCCGGAAATGATGACGGAAGGCACCAGTGAGTGAAATATATCAAGTCCTAAATTAAAGTTAGCATTATTGTCACTGTTAGAAAATGCCCACATCTGTAATTGTGATGTCGTTATTTGTCTGGCTCTCAAGCCAGTGGAAAAGCAGGAATCCTAAATGGATTAAATAATATGTTGAGAAGAGTGTTTGTTTATAGTAGTTGTTATAGTAGTTGTCTATTGTCTCTGTCTTCTTACCGGAGTTGGGCTGTCCATGCTTGCCAGGCCGAGCCGACTCCCAGCCATCCACAGACTGGACCTCCAGCAGGTAGGAGCCTTTGGTTTCTCGGTCAAACACCGTCTCGGTGTAGATGGATCCCAGCTCTGGGTCGATCCGGAAATACTGGTGGTCCCCACTGCGATCCGCCAGCAGGGAGTAGGAGATCTGCAGATATGGATTGAAATGAAATCATACAGAGGATCAAAAGCTGAAAAATTGCTTTGCTCCCACTATGTTCTACCAAGCAAGGAAGAAAGAAAACTGGGGAATAAAATAGACACAGGAGTCAGGATCATAGAGAATTAATGTGAAAAGAACTAGTCTCCCTCAAGACTATCTCGGGCCCTAAACAGTGTTTTTGGTTTACAAAGATTTTTGGACACCCACCGGTAAAGCCCAAACATTCTTTTCTTAAAGCAGAAGGTTAAAATTAGCTATAGCCCAGATAGTATCTGATGACTAGCAGCACATTGATGGAGTCAGATTTATGCTTGTAAGCTAATGAGCTATATACCATGGATATAAAATCAAGTATACTGTTTCTTTAACACCTGTGTAAAAGGCACCGTGCAACACCATGATGTATGAACAGATTTGATTAACTGCTTTGCTGCTGTCAGCATGCATGAAACAGCAGGATAAAGTACAGCTCATTTAAACATCTACGTTTGTTAATCAGGTGGTGATGGCAGTGACAGACTTGGTGGATTGAGACATTTACATTTTCTTTCCCTTGAAAAATGATGCAGTAAGAGTTATGCCTTACATGTGTGAATCCATATGAAAGAGTATATATGTGGACATTACTATTTCTTTGATGCATAAACTTAAATAAAAAAAAAAAAAAAACTTTTATTGGTAATCAAAGTGTCCTTTTCAAACTGGATGAGTGAACAATTTCTTCTGAAAATACACAAGGGTTAAATGTATCTTACAGAATAAGCATTGTTCTGTTATGAAAAAAAAAACCTTTGTATTGCTTAAGTCTGTGCAGAAACATCGTATGAATCATGAATTTATCATAGCTTACGGCATTGTACAATAACTTGCAGGTAAATTTTCATGACTTGATTATAGTGTACACTAAGATTGTGTGGTAATCTGCACAGTTTTTGTGCCTCAGTAGAGGCACAAGACCAGTAGCTAAGAGTTTTTGTCTTATTCTCTAAAAAACATATGCAAATCAAGTTGTGGCATAAACAAGCCCACCAAAAGAGAACTGGGCAAGCAAATAGCCCTTTCATCACCACTTGCAAGTGCAAATAGTGCACTTCAGCTGGGAAACTAATCCACCCAGGCTGGCGCTCTTAAACCCTAAAGCCCCATTGTAATTGGGGTGCTCTCTGATCTTCTCTGCTCTGAGATGTATGGTGCTGGACCCCCCGGTGTGCGCTGTGGTCGTGTCTGCAGCATGTATGTAAAACACAACAAAATGATAACAGCCACTCTGAAGGGACAAAGCCTGTGTAAAGTCTTCACACCACCTTTCAAAAGCATTTGCAATAATAATTTGGGGAGGTTGAGGGCATAATCCTCATGATGTATGGCCTCACCTTATATAACTTAAACATAAATAATTCACATATGTTAGACTATGGCAAATGTTAAAAGGCTTTATTTTTTTCTCCAGTGCAGCTTTCATTCATTGTGCACAGACAGTATATAGCACGGCTTCCTAATCTGGTCGTTTTGGTGATATAACACACACACACTTCTGTGCAAAAACCTCGTTATTAGACTCCAGACTGATACCTTATTTTTAAAGCCTTTTAGCATTTTAGTGTATCTCTGTGCAGTCTCAGTGCTTCTTACTAAATTGCTCTTAGGCAGTGCATGGTTGTGGGATGAACAGCAGACAACAAGTGAGTCTGAGTAATCAAAAATGCTCCGGGTCGGTCATTATGTTCATGCTTGAGAGCATCGTTACTGTGCATGACTTCTTTCTTTTTGTGTTTTGTTTTGGCTTCATTTCTCTTTACTAATTTCTCCACAAGGTTAACAGAAGAACAGAGATGAAAAAAACAAGGAAGAGAAAACCTGGAGGATTTGTATCTTCCAGAAAGTACATTTTCTGTAAGTTCCAGAGAGACCTGCGCTTACAGTAAATAAGTTTAATTTTAAACAGGAACGATTAGTGTTTTACAGAAATAGTACTAATAATTAAGTCTTCCCTGATTTGTTTAATCCTCTTAAATGGGGAACCCATTTAAAACATGAGATTCTTTGAAAAAGAACTATGTATCTGATGTAGAAAATAGCTTTTAATTATAAATCAATTATAAAAGCTGAACTTTGACTTGATTATTTAATGTTTCATTGTACAAACACTTGTGGGGGAGGCTGTATGTCAATGCATATTGGAAAGAGAGTGCAGTCTAACACTTTCTGCATGAGATTATATTTCTTTAACACCTCTAGATGTGGATGTGCAAAGCGCCATGACTTTGTACCACCTGGTAAAGTCAATACATCCTCATTCAAATCAAATCTCTTTATGATTAGAAAAGAAGGAACTGAACCAGAGAGGTGTCAGTGTTTTTCATCTCAAGGTTGTTTTTCAGTGGCTCGGTGTTTGTTTTTGGTAGCACTCAGCAATCAAAGCCTAATGATAAAAGAATGATGAAGCTGATTTCAGCATCTGAATGAGTGAGTAAAACGGTATTCAGACTAGTTATGAATGGCCTTGGCTCTATTCAAATCACCTCCTGACAAAAAACCTAAGTGCAGGTGACGAAATTTAAATCTTGTTAAGGGATGCTGTGATTATGAAAAAGTATTTAAAGTATTTTCCAATAGACTAGTGTATTAAATCAAACACTGGTATGATAATAAGGGAAGAGCGTGAGGAAAATTGACACAGAATATATGCACCTGAAAATCAGATGAAAAATATGAACACTTGCCCAAAACAAATGCTCATTATCTGATTAGGCTGTATGTACGTATGTATGTATGTATGTATGTATGTATGTATGTATGTATGTATCTATCTATCTATCTATCTATCTATCTATCGATCTACATAGCTATCTATCTAGTCCTCTCTCGTTCTAAAGGCAGAAATACCTTTGTGTTTAGTTTTTAGTGTAAAGAGGCATTCAGGAGGATATGCATTATGTGTCAGGCCGGGCTGAACTGATAAACATACGGCTGAGAAGAGAAGAGGCACGCTCTCCTGAGCTGTGTCCATCTTCCTCACTATTATTTAAACTGATGATGCTGAAGGAGCAACAACCAGTGTTGGGAAAGCTGCTTTCAAAGCACAGTCTTGCAAGCTACCAGTTACTTCACACTGGAAGAAGTTCAACCACAGCGAAGCCACTCTCAGGAGAAATATAGTTTAACTAAAGCTGCTTAGAAAGTGAGAAAGTAGTTCAAACTACTTTGTAAAAAAAAAAAAAAATCAAATCAATGTTGTAGCATACAGTGATGAATACAAAATTAAGTCACAAGCCAGCAAAAAAAAGATTCAGTGTATGGCGAAACAAGCCCATTTGACAACCCGCCAATAGGTCACAAATAAAAAACAAACAAACAAACAAACAAATAAATAAATACTTGTTGGAAGGTGAAAGGAGTGACAGCTTTGGTTTTGTATGCACTGTCCATCATCCAGACAAATTACACTTCTACAAATTACACTTCTTACTGCACCAAGCAGGATTACTCAGCCATGTAATAAGTCAAAAATAGCATGCAACATCATCTCTGAATATTCGCCGATAGACAGCAATTATCAATGTTTATGACTAACTGACATCTCA
>OMKZ01021480.1:1922-15153 GCA_900302535.1 Neoniphon sammara | reverse complement strand
AAAAAATCAAATCAATGTTGTAGCATACAGTGATGAATACAAAATTAAGTCACAAGCCAGCAAAAAAAAGATTCAGTGTATTGCGAAACAAGCCCACTTGACAACCCACCAATAGGTCACAAATAAAAAAAAAAAAAAAAAAAAAAAAAAAAATTAACTTCAGTTTTAATTCAAATTCAAAGCATTAAAAACTGAAGAAAAAATATTATCTACTGACAAACAGTCCCATCTAGGTTCTTCACTCAAACCCTTTGTGGCCCAAAACTGTTTGTAGCTTCTGTATAACAAAAATAGGAAAAATGTAAATGAACTACTTGCCTCAATGTGCAAATATTAATTTATCTGAATTACCTGCAAGTCACTGCAAAATGGCATTATACTACTACAGTAGTTTAATGTAGTAAAACTATTCCTCACTGACAACACCACCACTTTCACTGCAATGAATGTGTGTGTGTGTGTGTGTGTGCGTGTGTGTGTGTGTGTGTGTGCATATGTGTCTCTACCTTGCCATTGAGGCCCAGGTCCAGGTCATTGGCTGACACCTGGAAGACCAGCGTGCCAGACTCTGCTCCTTCAGTGACCGAAGCTTCATAGATGGAGGAGGTGAAGAACGGCACGTTGTCGTTTACATCTGGGGAGAGAGGGGGAGTTGGGGGGCGGGGGTTGACATTTGGTTTCATACTGTGTATCTGATGGGTTGAACACCACATGTTTGATTGATGTTGTTGTCATAATTAGCTGTCACCCTCGCACACTGACCTAGCTTAGATGCCAACGTGGCAGAATTGTTTACTTGCCCTGGCCGGAAATATTCTGCCTGTTTTAACTTTATCGAGCCAAAGGATGACAAGGACGCTGGACATCAATGCTGTTTGGTTCCCTCATCAATCAAAGCAGAGCGAGCTGACTGTGTTTTACATATTTCGGAGGGAAAGACAGGATGAAATTGCCAAATTTGGGTCTGTAAGGAAAAAAAAAATTACATGTTTTGTGCCGAGTCAATGCTCTGAGTAAAGTAATAACATAACTTTCAAGGTGATTGCCAAGCGGTAATGTGTTGCTTTTTGAGTAACAAGGCACCAGAGATAAAATAAAATAACAGAAAATGATAGAGAGACCAAAGAGAACATTCTTCTGTCTTCTGGAAGCTCCGTGTCTGTAAAAGCACTGAAGTCCTCTGAACGCCTGACGCCTGTAAAACTCTTTTCTGTCTGAAAACAATAAATGAATAAATGAATAAACATCCAAATCACAAGATGTTTTCATTAATAAGTTCAAAGGATCTCTTTGAAATGGCAAAAAAGCCCATTTCTCAGATTTCTCTCTGTGTCTGTCTTTCAGTCGTTACTTTTCCCCCCTCATTTAAGCATTAATTGAGGGTTTGTTTATTTATTTATTTGTTCTGTTTTGTTATTGTTTTTTTCTTGCTTTTTTGTTTTGTTTTGTGTTTTTCCCCAAAAGCTGCATGGTTTATTCAACACCCCGCAGGTCAGCGTGAGGTGAGGTAGCAGAGGTGAGGCTCAGGTTCATGCAGTGAAGTAATGATATGTCTACCCCTCTGCTAGCTGGACCTGCAGCTGGTGGAAAAAGCTAAGTGAAATACTAAACCTTGTACAGTATAAATATTAAGAAAGTAATAAGGAATCTGGCCATCCTTTGCCTTTGATAACAGCCTCAGTCTTCCTGGCTGTCTGCAGTGATCTGAATCCTGAGCTGTGTGTAGCAGATGTTGGAGCTTTCTCCAACAAGCAAAGCCTCTAGTTATTGGAGCGATGAGGGAACTTTAGCAGTAACCTATAATCTTTGGATATGAAATATAATGAGGGCATACTTTTTGCACTGCAGGATGCAACAGGTCTTTTGAAACTGCCTCACGTGTTGGCCATTGCCATGGTTATACTGACTCCCACATCCACTTCCATCACCTCTGGGGAATCATGTTAATTGCATGATGTAGCTTTTTCACATATTCAAGTGATGATTTTCAGACCTTTGCTGAAGCCAACATGCTGCTAGTTGCCACTGAGGTGGTTTTCACACCTACAGATTTTGACACAGACTCTGTACAAAATCCAGACTATTATGGCAGGTGTGAACGCTCCGTGTGGGCTCTGCTGCACCGAATGTTTCAAAAAAGGCTCATCAAAAAATTGGGAGTCTCAGTCTGCTTCTAATTGAACAATGATGTGGACCACCTGTGGAGTATAAGCATTTCAATCAAATCTGATCCAAAGCGAGGAAATTATGACATTGACCAAAATTGATTTTGGGATGTTTTTTTTTTTTGTTTTGTTGTGTTTTTGTTTCTTTATGATAGCGACTACTAATGTGCGGCTCTTACCAAATTCCTCCTCTTTGCTGTGAACGGAGCAGCTCGTCTTTGGTAGCATTTTGTATATTTGCTACATAGTGGTGCAGCATAGTGAGGCTCCATTTTTTCTTAATTTCTTGCAGTTCTGTAGAGTCCACTGAGGCAGAATCAGTGCAGCAGAGCCCATTATGACGGATCAAAATGTAAAAAGAAGATCATGAAATAGCCAACCTGCAGGCATTTCAGACTTCTTTTTGACCTGTTGACCTATTTGGCAGACTAGATGCTGTATTCTCATACTGCTGCTGCCTGCTGTTCAGAATACACATATCAAAAGGTTCAGTTATTTTGACAGTGTGATGCTAACCTCGATCAATACAAATTATCAGCTTAAGCGGTCTCTGGTATGGACTTTAACGAGACCATATAAACTCCCTCAAATTACTAGAATTAGATCTTTTTTATCAGCTATTTTGTGGAAGTCTGTGGGAGGCAAGATGACAATGAGAGTGTGAGATCGGCCTTGAGGCAACCAGTACTGGACATTGTGTGTATCTTCTCTTAAATCAGTTACTGTGAAACATGAGAACAGAGAGAGAGAGAGAGAAAGAGAGAGAGAGAGAGAGAGATACTGCAGGGAAGAGAGACAGAGAGAGGAAAGCAGGGGGCGCTACACAACAAGTGAGAATGTAGAAGTCGCTCGAATCGAAGGAGCCTAATTTAGGCTAGTTGATTTGAGGCCAAAAGCATTACATAAACGGCTTGAATAGAACAACACATTAAATCTAATGCTGCTCCACGTGTCATTTTTTTCTCCCCGCTCCTCAGAGCAAATGTCTTAATCTATGAATTAAAGATGGGGCCTTAAATCCATTACCGACCTCTCCCTCCCCTCCCATCCCATCCCTCCCTCTGGAGGAGTCAAAGAGCTTTCTTATTAAGACAGATAAGGGAGAGGAGGGGCCGGCGAGGAGAGGAGAGGGGAAAGTCAGGAGAGGAAAAGAGAGAGACGAGAGACGGGAGAGGGTCTGTGCAAATTAATTATTTCTCGCTGGATTAAGACCAACTTGATGGAAAAGGGTGTGTGTGTGTGTGTGTGTGCGCATGGTGTGCATGCATGTCGGAGGGGGATTAAATGCAGGGAAGTCTGGGACATGAGGGGTAGGAAGAGGAGTTATTTTGAGGAGCAAGGTCAGGAGCGAGCAGACACTAGAGTATTAAGTAGTGATGATGGAGACTTAAGCCTGGTTAACAGCGGCTGAGCATTAACCGGAAAAGAGTGACACCGCAATAAAGTACCGATGCGCTAACAGAGAGGTAAAAACGACACTCTTAATGCAGAACAACAGAATACAAAGAGCGTCAAAATCATTGGTTGGAGCGGGGAGCGCCAGCTGAACATGTTTCGTTAGCGCAGTGGGAGGGGAGGCGTCAGGTCAGGGATATGTGTGTTGCGCTCCCAGGCTCATCACACTCACAACAGCTGGCCAGATCTGCAAATAATTTGGATTTGTGTAGCTTTGGAAACCAAGCTCCAAATGATCCCCGTGGAAAATTAGAATGCAACTGTACAGCTATCATGCAATCAGACCATTAAAAAAAAAAAAAGTCTGTCAAACTGCCGCAAAATGCTCTCTCTCTCTCTCTCTCTCTCTCTCTCAATCTCTGTCTCTTGTCACTGGCATGATTGCTGTGAATACGAGCAGTTTAACAAAGTACAAAATTCAATAAATCTGCAGTTTTTATGTGGGATATTGAGGATATGTGTAAAAAACAACAATAGGCATAAAAACATTAAGGGAATTGAAGCAAAATCAAGTGAAAATGCTTAAAATAAATAGTGTGCGTGTGCTTAAACATGTTTTTTGTTTTGGTTTTTGTGTGTACTGTATTTTGCCATCTGTGCAGGGTGTGTGTGCTGCTAGACTTTTTCTGCTTCCTGCAGCCATTCACATTTTTAACAATTCCCTGTATGAGTGAACTGCCTGTCACTGCACTTGTTTGGTATATTATGTGTAAGTTTTCTTGTTTTTTTTTTGTGTGTGTTAATTATGTACTGTCTGAAAAACAGAATCCCTCTTGGGAATTAATCAAGAAAAGAAATATCCCCACCATTCATCTTAGTAGTGACATGGAAGCAACGCATAGCTGTGCTGCTCAATGAATCCTCATATGTCCAATCTGGCTTCTTTTAAAGTTTGACAGTCTGCATGCCAGTTAATTTGCAAACGTGAGTTCTTCCATGTACTTTTACAGTACAGTTAAAAAAGATAAATAATAAAAATAAAAAAATTCTGATGACAGCTTTACACAGTAACAGGAGTTAAGACTTGCTTTCAAGATTTTTACATGACAACAGTGATGCAATGCAATAAAACTATTTCACTGGTTTGAGAATGTTTTGCATTGACCAAGTGTCAGGCTAAACAATAAAAAACAAATAAAAAATAAAAAACCTGCACACTCACATTCTTAGTGTTAGGTTAATGTTTTGGACCTTTTTCTCTCAAATTTCCCCTCAAATAGCTTCAAAGTTAGAAAAAACATGTTTTTCCACAGTGTAGGACAGTGTCCATCCATATTGTGTATCTGCTGGCTGCAGCTTCATTGAAGCTCCATCACACTTATACTGAGTGAAATATTCAAAGCCAAGATGCCATTGTTTTATGGCTGCAGCATTACATCAAATAGAAAATATCTACATGTCTTGTGCATCATTTTATACACATTTCCCTGGAATTCAGCGGGACAGATTTGGGATCTTTGGAAACCTTGGGATCTCCACTACAATTTAAAATAAAGTTCAGTGGGTTTGAACAAAGCTCAGCTGCACAGCGTGCATTTGTAATGATGAACCCACGAATGGGACCAGCAGAGATTTCACCTCTTTTTGAAGAGGTTTAACCCTGCCAGTGTTTATATATATACCTGTGACGTTGACATAGACGGTGGTGAAGGCGGCCAGTGGGACAGCAGCAACATTCTGGGCTCGAACCCGCAGCATGAAGTTCCTGGTGGTCTCGTAGTCCAGAGGTTCAGCTACCAGGATGGAAGCCGAGCCATCTTCTCGGTTGGGGGTCAAGTAGAAGCGGACTGGCATGTTGGTCTCTGGGACCATGCCGTCCTCCAGGTTGTACGTCACCCTGGGGTCTCCCAGAGGAGAGGTGGCTTTGATGGTCTGGTTGGGAAAAGAAGAGACCAGAAGATGATATAAAAGGATTTCAATGTGGTGGGATACTTTCCCCATTTCAGTGTATGTATCTATGCAGGAATTCATCAAAGTGTCCACTGACAATATGAGTCACTTTGGAGACCCAAAGTCAACATCACCCACCACTTACTGTGATTTGAAGAATCTAGTTTATAAAATTAACTTCAGACAAGTTAATGTCAGCTCAAAGCCAAGCAACATCTCACTCTGTTTACACTTCTTGGGAGTTTGAACCATTGGTCAACCTACCAAACATCTGATGAAAAGACATCATCTTTGTGCCCCCAGTGTACTTTAGCATGCAGTATATTAAGTGACCACAGATGATTAGCATTATTTAAAGAAGATAAAACATCTAGTAATCCACTTTCACTGAATTCCACCAATCCCCTAAACAAGCATGTCAGGTTTAGATTAATTTCATTACAATTAGCCAACCATGCAGCCTTACAGCTGCTACAAGTTCTCATTTTCTCAGTGTTCAGATAACACTAATCACCAGCATTTACTGTTTGCTAAAGTGTTAGCAAACAGTACAGAGCACAGAGCACAAGGGACAGACGATTCTGGTGCCTTCTAGTCAGACGCATGGGCCCAAATTCCAAAGTCCTTTAATTTTACAGGTTTGCAATTACCAATATTTAGAGGTGGAAAAAAATGCTGACGGAACAGAGAAAGGTTGGCTGCTGCTTAACATCTACAGAGGGAAACATTCAGAGAAAAAAAAAGATCTGCCAAAGAGGGAAAACTGTGTTAAATCCCGTAATGATGAACAGTAAAAATATTAAGCCAGTAAGTCTGAAACTGTTAGACTTGACAACAACTGGCTGAAATCCTGTGGGATCAAAGAGAAATACGCCATGCTCTCAATTCTGCATTCTCCCTAAACTAATTAAGGGGAGGCGACTCAAAGCCAATGCCATATGCACCCCAATTAATATCAAAAAGACTGTCTTGCATATGATGCGGCTCGCTTATAGATGACCCAGCCATATCCATTCAACCTCAGTGCAGAGCAGCTACAGTAATGAGACACCCTATCAGGCATGCAGAGTTAGCAAACGTGCCTGCGTGCTGATTTAAGCTGTAAAAGCCCCAAATTTCCATGGTAGAGCTATTACAACCCACTGAGAGTCATTACATCTTCGCATAACAATCAAATCAACATTGATCTGCCACCTCGATTAACACACTGTGCTGTAGGGACCTCATTCTCTCTCTATGTCTCTCTCTCTCATCCTCGCTCTACCACTCTCTCTCACACAAACACACACACACATTCCCATACACACTCTCTCTGTCTTTTCATTTCTATCTCGTGCTCTGAAATATTCATCATCAACTTTAATAGACCTAATAGCTTCCAAGAGATCCTGTGGAAATTCTGTCGATTAATTTTCGATGCATTAGCGGTATAAAAAAATAAACGCCTATGAATAACCAACAGTGTCTGATTGGATACATCCATACTGCAGAGAAAAGGAAGCTCGAAAGCTGGAAATTATCCTCTGAACTGTGAAGCACTGATTGCATGTCCCTATATGCAGTCGCCTTTACAACATGTGTGTGTGCGCGCGTGTGTGTGCGTGTGTGTGCGCGTGTGCAGAGCCGTGGATAGGTGTGGAGATGTCTGACTCGACAATACATTAGAGAACAGCCACAGAGAACAGATACATCAAACAAGCGCCCTCCATTATATTTGAATTAGCTGGGAGACTGTGGTGATACAGTGGCAGACTGACACTTCACTGCTAATACTGCCTTCATGTTAGCAGGTGAGCAGTGTGTGTGTGTGTGTGTGTGTGTATGTGCATGTGTTTTAATGCTTGCTAGAATGTGCATGCGTTTTCCTACTACATTCATGTTAGCATGTGTGTGTGAGCGTGTGCATGTGTGTGTACATCTGCAAACCCATGCGCAATATGAACGCCGTTCTGCACAGGTGCTTGTGCCTTTGCTTGTGTGCACATTAGTATACACACCGTTTTCACGTGAGTGCAAGTGCAGCCATGTGCATTATGTGCACAGCTGACTGCACATAATGTACGAGCAGCGTTTTGTGTGCACCTGTTTTCTGTTTGTGGCAGATACTCCACCCTCACCCCCACCCCGTCTCACCACTATGGGCGTGTCTCGGACGGTGTTTTCTGGTATGACCACGTTGTAGCTGTCCTTCTCCCACTGTGGAGGCTGGTTCTTCACATTGGTGATGGTGACGGCCAGCTCCACCGAGCTGCTGCGGTTCCCACCATCTGTAGCCACAATTTCCCTGGTGATGTAGGTCCTCTGTCGGAAAAAAATAAATGTCCAAGAAGATGGCAGAGGAGAGGAGAGGAGAGGAGAAGAGAAGAGAAGAGAAGAGAAGAGGTTGCATGATATACTAGATGCTGGTTAATTCCTGCTTTGCATCAGTATAGCAGAGTGACAGCAACTGTTTCCATCCAAATTCTGTGCATATTTCAAGTGCACTTAAAAAAATTCAACAGGAGAAGGTGAATCAATGATCATTTCCAGTAACTACATTATGCAAATTATTTTGAAAAAAACACAATTGTAGGCTAGCTCATAATCAAAGTTGGTCAACAGATGGAGAGATCTGAGCTTCTTGCTCTGACAGGAGATGTGATTACAGCCCTTACTCAGGTTTACATGACTTCATTAAAAGGTGATCCACGCAGTTTTCTTATTTGTCTGTGATTTTTTGTGATTTTTTTCTTTGTCTTTTAAAATGTCATCAACCTGCCAAGGGACAACAGATTAAAATTAGCCTGTATGGCTAAATCTGGCATATTTACATGGTGGACACAAATCCTCATGTTCATTAATATGCATTGTCCCTTCTTAAATAAACAACTAAACTAAACTAAACATAACTAAACATAACCTGTTCTCCTGTCCACTGCCATGTCAGCTGTCATTCAACAGAGAGGAAGCACGTGCCAAAATGTCCTGCAGCATCATTGTTTCTTCAAATAGATTGTTTCCATCAACTTTTATCATATTTTCTCTTTCTCGGCATGTCAACTGATCCAGCTCAGCCAAGTGTAAAAACGTTTTTGTGAAATTCCAGTGTTTCCATTTAGGTTTTCTTATGTGCAAATTCAAATTTGCATGAAAATAGGTGGATGGAAACCCCACCAACGCGTCAACGAGTCAACACTGATTCTAAAGCACAGAGATCAGAGCAGGTAAAGTGCTTGTCCAGAATCTGCAGGCTGTCCAGCGTTGGAGGATGAAAACAGGCTGTAATGACATCCCTACTTCACCTTCTTCAAAGCCACTGAGATGATGTTGCTATGCGCACCATGTTATCCAGGTTGTGTCTACTTTCTGTCCCTGATGAAGTCATTCTGACTTTGAGTCAGCATCTCTGATACCGCACTGGCAGAGAAAGCAACAGAGAAGTTCCTGGGTGAACAGTGTTTCAAATCCCTGAGTGTAGTTATTGTTTGGAACTGCTCTTCAAAGGTCTACATCACCTTTTATTTCTAGACAGAGACCAATTTTTTCATTTCTTGGTGTTTTACAGTTGTACAATTCAGCCTTTGCTTTGCCAATTCAGAAAAATAGATCTTTCTATCGGTGAGGGTTAAAACAAAATAGTGTAGGCAGAGCCTGCTGGTCTAGTATTTCTTATGCAAGTGTGCTCATTACTGGAAAAAATAAAAAATAAGAAATTCTGTTTCTTGCAAACTTGGATATATTCTAGTGTGCCACTCTCTCACGCAGATTCACTGGGAAGTTGCCAAGTGTTACTGTTAGATGCATGGCGCTGAGGATCCAGACAGTCATTGCTGTTGGCACTGGTAGATGGTGAATGTTGCTTTTTTAGGCTTTCATCACAGTGGTGCTGAACCGCAGCGCAGACTTCTGTTTTGTGCACACTAGGTGGCAATTCCCTCTATTGCTTGTTCAACGTTCCCACCAAGATTGTTTTCTTTGCTCGCAGCTGCTGGGTGAGGGGCAGTGAAGTGAAGAAATTGTCAGCAGCCGTATTTCTCCTGAAGCCAGGGGAAAGCTCCAGAAAGGGCATGACAACATACTCAGGCTGCCTCTCTGTTGCAGGCCACTGGTCCTCCACTCTCTTCATCTGCAATAAACTACTAGAATCCAAATGGACTTGCAGTGCCGGCCATACTTTAGGAGTTAATCACTGTTCATCTCAAGCACATCTTGAGTCCTCGCTATCAAAATTAAGTTATTATACAATTTCTCTGCAGCGCTTTCATGCACTTTGGAGTGTCACCATTGGCATCGTTAGCTCAAAGGATATGGAAATCATTTTTGCAAAAAAACTCTTTTCCAAAGAGATGATATAACAACCAAAGGCTTCCAAGAGACAGATGCCATGTATCACCAAGGCCTCCTTTGCCTCTGTGACAGTAATGCCCAAAACCTCAATGTCAGCAACACAGAACAAACTCCTTTATGTGTATCAAACTTGTTGCATAAGGTGTAGGCTTCAGTCTCAAGGCCATTACACATGAAGCTAAAAGTCTATCCCAAGGCAGCTTTGTTATTCTAGGTTTGCCTCTGTATGTGTGTGTGTGTGTGTGTTTATGTGTGTGTGTACCTGAGAGATGGGCTGGTTGACATACACCCAGCCAGTCAGCGGGTTGACCCTGAGGTACTCTGGCTGTTCGTTGGACATGGAGTAGGTGATGGCTGCGTTAGTGCCAAAGTCATCGTCGTGAGCTGCGACCCGCAAGAAACTAGTGCCGATCATGGTGTCTTCACGAAGGAAGTCTGTGGGCAGAGAGGAGAGGAAAGTGTGTGAATGTGTGTTTTACTGTCTGCAACAACTGAAGACCGGGGAAGGGACAGTCGATTGGACGCCATCCAACCATCCGTCACAGGCAATTTCTCAGCCTCTGCTGCCTCTTTTGGATGAAACTTGTGGAAATGATGGATTTTGACACTGGGGTCCAGCTTTTGAATATGAACCTGATAGGCCCACCACAGCGCCACCACCAGGTCAACAGGGTCCAAAGCATCATGCTCAATATCTCAGACACTACTGGGGCCAATTTGATTTATCTTTTGGAAATTATGTGTTTTTATTGATATCCAGTATCCACAAAACAAACCTGAATGGCCAACCACAGTGCCACCATCAGGCCAGAAAGTCCCCAAGATTCAAGCAGCAAACATCATACATGAAAAAAAAAAAAAATTCAATCGTAGGGGATGTCATGATCACTGTTAACTTGCATTTTAGTCATGTTGTTTTTCTACCCTTAAGACTGTATTTATAACACTCACACTCATATCGGAGGTTCTCGAACTTCGGACTGTTGTCGTTCTGGTCCAGGATGAGGATGTTGAGCTGACAAATGCCAATAAGCGGGTCAGCTGCCTGGTCGGTGGCGGTCACTGTCACGGCATACTCCCGCTGGCGCTCACGGTCAAACTTCCTGGCTGTAACGATCACTCCTGCACACAAGACAGAGAGGTTGATCAAGCTGAGCGACACCAAACTCCGGGCCTCCTAAAGTGTTCTGCTTTGCTACTACAATAATCTGCTCTGTTTCCTTAATGCCAAGCACTGAGGAGGAGAGGAGAGGTGAGGTGGGAAAGGAGAGGAGACCCATTTTTTCAAAAGGTACTGTCCTACAAATCCATATAGTTGTCTCTGCATGAGAGGGGAAACTGAGAAAAATTATTTCAGTGATGAAGTTTATAGGCACACCAAAAGTATTGCAGGTACAGGAGTATGTTGTGTAGTAACATATAATGGCACATTTTTTCTTAGCATGAAATATAAACCTTTATCATGACCTAGGACCTTTAAAAAACAAACATAACCTCGACTCACAATGTTGCAAACAGAGCATCAGAAAGCAGCTTGCATCATGCACCAGCTCCCAAGCTCTCTGCTGCAATCTTTGGCCTTTCAATTTTAGTTGCTAATGGATTCTCTATAGAGCTTTCCAGACATCAGAGACTCTTTGTATGATAGGATTTGGCTACAATAGCTACTGAGAAAGTGTCCAAAAAAAAAAAAAAACTTTCACCTTGCTGCCTGTGTTCAGAGTACTGCCTTACCCAACAGTGTTGTGAACCGTCGGCACCTGTTGGCTCCTGGCTGGCCGGGAAGGAGCCTCACTGAGGTCCTTTCCAAGATTTCTTCTGTAAACTTACAGTCCTTTGAGACTGTAAACAGTGACTTTGGGCTTTAAATAAACTTCAACTTGAATTTATTGGCAACATTTATTTATTCAGATTCAACCAGCGACCCCAATGAACATACACTAGCATGTTAAATGTTAAATGCATCTTGTTACATTTTATCAAGGTACATAGCATGGATACTTGATTTTTGTTATGGAAAAATATAACACTTAACTGGGAACACTTAATGTTGCCAATCCATTGATGGCATTTTTCACCCCCCATGAAAGGGAAAATGTTTACAAGACTTGGCATTTGTAATACAGTGAGGCTGTGTTATTAGTCCTTCCATTTGGTTCTGAGTGCCACTTTTCAGGGTGCATCACCTTGCAGCATTACAGTGAGGAAGCAGTCCCACAGGGATGCTAAGTGACATAATGTGCATTCTGCCTGGGCACATAAAGAGCTGGTGCATTTATTTGCTTCTGTTTGCCTTTGCAAAGATGAGTCTACTATTGATTTAACTAGGAAAACTTATTACTGGTGCAGCTGTGAGTATGTAACAGTTCATTAACAAGTTTAGCTTCTTTGTAATACCTGTGAATGGACTTCAACTTTTTTGTAAAGACACAACTTAAAAAGTATGTCTAGAATCCAAATGGCAGGAATGCAAAAAAATGCACTTGCAGTGTTTTTGAAACTTTCAGCTCTAAACTTTCTATGGGGAAAAAAAAACTGAAACTGTCATTCTTTCCCTTTCTCAATATTTAGTGTTTAATTTCCAATCAATAGCACATTTCATAAAGGCAAAAAAGCTTGCATGTGGTCTTCCATTTTGCTGGCACCATTAATGAATAAGACTGAAATGTTTTTCCAAAACATATTTGAAGAGGCCAGGAATTCTCTGGAGTTAATGGTTTCTGAACGGTAATCAAACAAGGTGAAACTAAGTCGAAGACACTCAAGGCTAAATTACACGAGGCTGTGGATTAACAGGACCCTCACACTGCATCAAGAAATGATGTCATCTCAGTCATTATTAGATTAACAGCAACATGCACAGGATGGCTGCAGATATATGGACATATGTATTAAATATATCTAAAATTCAAGTCTTAAAGCTCTTAGATATAGTTAAATGAATCACACTGAGCTTCAAATTCAGTTTTAGATGATTTCAAAATGGCTTTGGTCTCTCGGTGTATTGTTTTTCCTCAGCCCACTCACTCAAACAGACTCCATGGTTGTCATTTTCATATTCACCTCTGCAGTGAATTTACATTTACATTTCATTCTAACTGGCATCATGAAGGTCTTAGAAAGTCTTAGCTTAAACTTGATGAAGCTTGCACATGCCCTTCTGGAACTGCAACGAGGATGATAGATACGCTAAAACGCCAAAGGGAACTGAGAATGCATACTATCAGAATTCCCACTGGATTCCCCACAAATGTGTGAGTGCTTTTCTCTGTGTGTGTGTGTGTGTGTGTGTGTGTGTGTGTGTGTGTGTGTGTGTGTGTTGCAATACCAGTGTCAGGGTGTATGCTGAAGGCGGGTACGGTGGAGTCTTTGTGCATGAAGCCATATGTGACCCT
>OMKZ01021476.1:0-11963 GCA_900302535.1 Neoniphon sammara | reverse complement strand
CCCAAGGCCCCCCCCCCCCAAAAAATGTGCCTCTGCACCTTACAGACCATAGTTACGGCCCAGCTAGTGTGGCTCTAAGTTGATATTAAATCCGGATATTAAATCCTGCTGTGCAAACTGAATCTTTCTCTCTCTTTCTTTCCTTGTTTATTTGTCTCACCTTGAGGCTGTTCTGCCTCTTCACCTTCCCCGTTGAGGTGTGTGAACAGATCCATTTGCTCATGCTGGTCACCAGGTAGCAGACAGTCTTTGGAGAGGGGATGATGTTGAATGGGGGTGGCAGGGTACATTTGTCGTCAAAGTAGCTCAGCCACAGTTTGGCCCGGGCAAACTTCCACTCCTTATCCTCGTGATTCTGCAGAGGCAAGAGGGACATTGAGATTTGTAATACATGAATGCGATAGTCATCTTACTCTTATTGTAACCCTTCATAGAAGAATCTTGAGAATGCAGAAAACATGCATTCTTATAAAACTCTGCCTGAGGGGACAGATGTTTTGGACAATGAGTTGTTTTACTTAGCATAATCAAAATCAAACGGTTGTTCAAAGGAAGCAAAAAATGTGTAGATCAGGCTCAAAAAGAAACAACGAAACCACATCTGTGCAGCATTTTATGCTGAACTCAAAAACCAAATCTTAACAGTAAATGAAAGCAGTTACAAGTTTCAGCACCAAGTTGGACTCAAATTACACAGGGCGCTGTTCAAAACACTGAAATCATTAGCTGGACTCTGCGCCACTCAGGTCGTTAACACTTACAGCAATTTGTCTGAAGCTTTTATGGAGCATGGCCACCAGCAGCTTGGTCAGGACAATAACCACCACAATGTTATAAGTGCCCACAATCATGGCACCCACAAATGAGCGCAGCTCTTCTGTGTAGTTGATGCGGGTGACAAACAGTGCGACATGTGCCAGGGAGAAGATGTACCAGAACAGGGCATAGCAGGTACCAATAAACCTGTAGGAGGGAAAATGTTGGTGGAGGTCAGAGGCTGCATGTCTGTGAGATGCATTTCACAAACTAATAAACTGATGACACATAATTTCACAAGTTCATCGTCAATCAGAGGAGCTGTCTTAACTCCTTAACAGCTGTGTTTATGCAGTCCAGTATATATATCTGCTCTAACATCTCTCAACATGCATTTGAACATCTATCATCGTCACTGCTGTCCAAAGTGATAGATTGAGGTTGGCCCGTACGTGTGGAATGCATCATTGCTCTGCTGCTGGCAGAAGATGCCCTCGCAGTCCTCAGTTCGATTCTTGTGCGGGTCTTTACGGTCCTTCCCGTAGAGCTGAGTGAGTCCAATCGTGAAGGAGAATAACACCAGCAGGAAGAGGCCCAAAAACTTCCCAAACTCCTGCAGCATCTGACCCATAGAGATCTGGGGGGAAAAAATCAATATACACCCATGAAACCTGTTCTGCTCTGCTCTTATCAAGCAGGTCTGTATTGATGTAGAGTCCTTTGATGCTATGAAAGCTGCAGGGAAAGATCTTTAAGGTATACTCTAACCAGCACTCATCTTTAAAGAGTCAGTGAGTTTAGACGGGAAAAAAACAAGATGTGAAAGGGAAAATTAACTCAGGGAATAGGTAGTGAGTGTATCTTTCCCAATAAATCAGGCTCTCTGACAGCTATTTTTAGGGGGCAAATCACATTTGGCTATGAGTCATCCATCTGGATATCTGATATATTCTACATAATGCTAGAAGTAGTAAAACTTATTTAATTTACTCTTGCTACTGTGATGAAGGAGCTTCATGTGAGTACATCTACTTTTTGTGTACTTTTCTAGTCAAGAACTTAAGCATCACTATGTCATTCACTACATTTTAAATTACAGCCATAGCAGAGTACACATTTTACAGGTTCTCCAAGCACTGCACCACAGACTGGCTTATCCCAAGTTGCATCTCAAATCTGCAGCATGAGGTTAGCTAATCACTGTGGCACAGAAGCTTTTGACCTTTTAGTTGCAAAGCATTAAATGTCAGGGAAAGCGGACTACAATACCACTGATGCATTTCTTTGACACTGAGGTCATGAGTGAATAATTTTACCTCTAATTTCGTCCTGACTGTCTTGTACATTTATTAAAATTGTCAGATTACAGTTGTTTTTGCTTATATGTAGTTACAGTGATGAAAGCAGTGGAAATGCTAACTTTGGCATTAGCAGCTATAGTAATTGCTCAAATTTATCCATAATAAGGTTAACATTAGACAAAAAGCAGTTTGACCAGTGGTAGTACTATTGATTTGGCAGTTTGGTAGTGTGTTAGCTTTGTTTGTGATTTGGATGGTTAATAGTAAAAGAAACACTATTGTAATACTATTGAATAATGGGAATGGATAATATCTTTTTCTTTTTTTCTTTTTTTTTTGGCTATGACATGACAATTCTCAGCATAAAACTTCTTTTTACACTGCATAGGAAAGTTCATGCCGGATGTAACAATGTTTTCTTTTTTAAGTAACTCAGTAACTTTTACTGAGTACATTTTAAATGAGCAACATTTAAGTTTAATTAAAGTAAATTTTAACACCAGCAATTCAACTTCAATAAAAGTTTAGCAGAAGAGCTGCTCAGCTACTTGAGTAGGATTTTTTTTCTTTCCACCCCGATTCTGTGCGACCAAATGAAGGTGGCCAAAATGCAGCAGCAGAGAGTTTTTTTCCCCTCATGTTCTTGTTTAGCAGTGATCCCTGGGCAAGTGGAAAAAGCGACCCACCCTGGCAGTCAGATCGCTCTCTCCCCACCTGAGGGAGGACGGACAAACATGGAGGAAGCCAGAGAGAGAGCTAGAAGACAGAGAACGTGTTCTCAGAGCAGGGGCCGGCCAACTATTTATAGACCTGAGTGGCTTATCTGTTTACTAAGACCTAGAGATGCTCAAACCAAGGTCAGAACACACAAACTCACCCATGCAAAGCACAAATACATACACGCCCACACACACACAGTGTCCTGTGTGAGGAATGACCACGCTTCCCGTACCTCATGGTGAATGGCAACCGGGGTGTTTGCACTGAAACCCGGCCAGCTTGTTTGGGCAAAGAAGTCCGGTCTATCAGCGTGATTCATTCTCTTGTCATGCCTAAATCCCCCCAGTGTATTCCTCCGCCACTTTGTTGATGTCTGATTTAGGAGCTGAGGGTGTTCCCTGCTTGCCCGGCCTTGACAGGTAGCCACTTAGATACTGTACAAACAGAGCAGGAATGTCGGGTCGGCAGCTCTTAACCCCGGCGGGAGGGGGGGCTGTGATGCAGTCGGGGAAGTGTACCAAAATGACAGACGCACACAAGAGCGCACACACATGCATCTCAGTGTGCCACTGGCAACGGCACATTACGCCTGTGTCTGTGAGGTTAGGTCTGAGCCATGAGTGAGCTCATTCTGTACACATGGGTGATAATGGCTACACATGGCTCACACACACATCCGCACACACACTTTCAGTCACTCTTTCCAACCTCAGCAGGGGGCATTACCCAGTGGAAGAGTGAGCTGACTTCTCAAGAGAGGGTGGGCTAATCAGTGAAGCTTTCATTACTGCAGCCTGCATGGTACTGACTCACTGTCTATGTGCGTGCTTGTGTGTCGGTTTGTACATTCAGGTATGAGTGTGTATGAGGGCGAGGGCATTGCATGAACCCATATCACAAGAGTGTGGAAATGTGTGGGTGCGTGTTGCATTAGCCCGGAGGTGTGTCTGCCACGTGAGTGCGAGCGCGGCCACAAAAACACAGCCTCATCTATTCCCGATGCTAATAACTTTTCCATCCGCCCGAGCCAGACAGTGATGTCACAGAGAGAGAGAGAGAGAGAGAGAGAGAGAGAGAGAGAGTAAAAGGAAAGCGACAGGAAGAGAGTGGGAAAAGGGGTGGCAGGGGGGAAAAGGTAACTAAATCGCTAACATAATCTACAAGATACCCTCGCTGTTTAATAAGCCAACCGCAAGCCGCTCTTCGACATAATGACAGGAAGACATCCCCAGGAGAGGAGTGACCTCACCACATACCTGAAGACTGCTTTACGTAATAAAATTCACATACTCCGAGCAGAGGAAATATGAAAGTGTAAGGACTGCCAGCCAAATGGCAGCCGCTGACTCGCTGGCCGCATTATGCTCCGTCTCTGCCAGCTGGAAAGACCGTACGCGATGACAAGCCAATTTATCTGATGCGATAAAAAACGGACACCTATGGCACTGAGATTTTTGAGCAATCTCAGTCGAATATTCAAACCAGACGTTTGGCCAAGCCTAGTGGACAGAGGGAGATGGAAAAACAATGGCAACACTGAGAGACATAAACACACACAGTCACATGCATGCACACTCTACGCTTAACTCTGAGAAGCACTTTTCTCTTACAAAGTTGAAAAAAAAATGTTTATGAATTTCACTTGAGCTGACTTGAGAGAGATATTGATTGCAAGAAAGAAAGAGTACCTGCTTTAGGGTCTGGCACAGTCCGCATGGTCTTACTTTATGAACAGAGAGGGATATTCACTACTCAAACAGCTCCCGTTCTTTTTTTTTATTGTTTCCTTAGGAAAAGTAACCAAAGAAGAAGAAGAAACAAAATAAACAACCTCCATAAATTGGTTACAGCTGCACTGACTCATGAGCCCATGTGATAGAAACAGCACCAAGACAGGGGAGAGTGTGTAGTACAATGACATGCATGTACCGTTATTTACATGGCATAAATAAAATAAAACCTCACAAACCCAGACAACTGTCACCAGTTAGGAATGCTGGGCTATTACTGTGCAGATTGTGACTACTTTCTATGGTGAGATAAGGTGTTCAGATTTACCCAGATTGTGTTAGTAATGATTCCCACATTTCCAAGTAAATATCCACTTTTCTACAGGAGGCAGTTTCTGCTAGAGACCACAGAACCATCCTTGATAACTCAGGAGCTCCCTTTTCCTTCCAAAATCCCTTCAAAATAACGCTTTTGGCCACAATAATGTCAACTTTTAGTCAGTTTAAATTCTTACTTCTGACATCTTCGATATCCTCTGTGTTGTTTAATAAGTAGACTACTACCAGCTGTTTTCCCAAAGCTATTGCTAAACATTTACATAACCTTTTAAAGAAAGGCGATAGGGGCAACCAAAATTATGCACCATGACACCTAACTTGGAATTATGTTACTAGCTAAGACTGAGAGTTCTCAAACCCGTCATAAGCAACTTTACGAGGATTCAGTCAAGTATATTCAATACTTAATCTTGGATCTTGCTTTCTTTATAGTGAGGAACAGCTGCGCTACTAATGTGCCTCACTCATCATCATCATATTGCTGTTGATGTGTGACAGCATATCTTCAAAATGTTGATTCTACATGATGAAAAACAGCCTTGTTTTCAGCCTGATGACCATACATTTTGAGTTAATCTTAGTTTTGAAGAGGTTTTATAAAACAAGCGCAAATAGGATTTGCTTGGCACACAGAGGGGCATGTTTTCCTTCAAATGAAGTTAAAACATGAACACGACCGAACCCAGACTTACAAGGTTTTCATCTGACTTATGCAACCACTACTTTCATTCTCCATACTAACTTTCTTCCTGTGCAGCCACCAAAAAAGTTGCTGGTAAGGTAGCTACTGATGAGGCTTGCTGTTTGTGCTAGACTGCGATAGAAATCAACCTGGAAATCAACAGCAGTGTGTTGTGGGCGTCTGCAATCAGCCTCTGCAGCTTCAAATGAGCAGTCTCTGGGCGGAAGATACACTGAGAAATCAATTTTGCGTAACTGAAGGCTTGCATTAAATTTGATGACAGAACGATGATAGCAGTATTGTGATGAATATGGCCACCGAGCTGCTCAGCTTTATGCGTTCAGTTGATTATGGGCGTACTACTACAGCTGAGCATCTACTGCCTCAGCTCATTGTTCCTATGCTTGTGCTTATGATGGTGATAACGACATTGCTTAGCGCATCTGGCGTGATATTTTGTGTGTTTGTCCTTGAGTGCTCACAATTCACTGAGAGAGAAAGAGAGACAGGGTAGTGGGTGTATGAGAAGTAAGGGGTCTTTTAAACACAGCATCAGCCTTTTCCTGGATGCTTTCATCTGCCAAATGTCTTATTTTATGTTACAGTACCAGTATGTCACAGTACCATGACTGCATATATGACCTGATTTTGCTACAGGGATCATTAAAGATTAAAGTTTCATCTTAACATATATTTGTAGCGTGGGCGGCCCCGGTGGGAAACAAACCGCGAACATTGGTGAGCTTTGTGCTGCAGTTTAACTATTGAGCTGCAGACTCACAACCACTTCATTGCAGGCTATGCATCCCCTGTGCTTCCCTACCTGTAGCGGCCCCAAAATGGAGCTGGTGGTGTACATGAAGAACAGTCGCAGGTAACTGAGAACATTGGCAAAGGCAAACAGTCCCTCAGCCACCAGGATGGGATGGAAAGCGTCCCAGTTCTTCCTCTCTGTGTCTTCCACATTCTTGAACTGCAGAACAAGCAAACACATGGACAGATAGTTCCACCTGACATTGCTAAAACAGTCCACAGTATGTTTCTAAATATACCATCCAATGCAATGATCAAGTGATAAAAAAGAATGCTGTTGAAATACTTGCTGATACTTTTCAGACTGCTACAGTACAAAATTTGTAACATATTAAGTTAGCAAAAAGTCAGACTCCTGAAATGATTAAAACAAGATTGATACTTTTTAAATATTATGTAACTTGTCTATCTGTCTCTTACTCGTACTTGTTGGGGGCGGACAGATACAGTTTGCCGGTGTTCTTTGGCAGGAAATAGTTCCCAGTGAAACTTTGCCCCTGAAGGCTGTTAGTATATCCTTGTCATTGTTTTTGGAAAGAGATTCTGCTGTTGAGATTTTCACATATAAATTTTTGATGGTTTGAGCTCCACAAACAAATACCCATCCAGCCCCAATGCACTGAGGTGCTGAGAGACAGACTGGAAAACTTGCCAAATCATAAAGGAACTATTTGGATGGATACACTGCACTGAGGGTATGTGGAAGAATATCCTTTTTTTTGTATTTTGAGTGAACTGTTCCTTTAAGTCTTGGATTTACAAAAAGGTAAATGACAATTACAGACTGCTACTCCCTATGAGAAACAGAATGATGAACTAGTAATTTTTCCCAATAACATAGGTATATAGTATAGGTATAGTATGTAGTTTACTTCATCAGCTTGGAAGATGTCAACTTATCAAACATGAAGTAATGAAATGCTCAAGAATTGCCCTGTCTCTTAAAGCATGTACAGTGTGTGGGTACCTTGCTGTGTGCCACAATCTTGAGGGCAAAGGTGGCTAGATAAAGGGAGTTCATGACAAAGCTCAGCTGGTTTCTAGACTCTTCCAGAAAGTCTTCCAGACCCTCGTACCACAGACGCTTCACATCCGACCACACCATCCCTGAAAGAGCGGGGATTCATGCAGGCACTGCTGGAGAAGGCATTTCTCTAAACCATGAATCCTGTCATTCCGTCAACATTTTACAATCTATTCCAGATTCTCTCTGCGGGATGACTTACTGCAAATCATCGCACAGAGAGACCCCCGGGGGAAAACGGGCCTTTATGAGACACAGAAAGTGAAGAATTAACAAGCCGAATGTGTGCGAGCTGTGGGATTTGGGGTGCCTGTGATTGTATATCCAAAAGGCATTTCCTCAGTTTTAAATATAGAGGTAATAAAATGAAGTGTGAAAGCTTAACCCTGGGAACAATGGAGCAGTCTTGACCTTGGATCGGATCTGGTGTGCCTGTTATTGGCCTTCCATGGTTTAAACTTACTGTAAGCAGAGGATTAAAAGGCTTTGGGGCAGAAATCCCATCAGGTATGATCTCAGTCACACTTTATTTGGACTGTCCAATGTTAATATCCAATTTAGTATCAACTTTGGAGCAGTTTAGTTTCCCAACTGAGTCAATGTAGATACTGAGCTTCAGCCTGTACAATGTAAATACTCAGCTTACTAACAACAGACTATCAGCTGATTTTTACTTTGAGTATCAACTTGAGATTTAAAACTGAGTTAACCCCTTACTATCTGCTGGGTTCATCAATGCAATGTGGCTGACCTTTGTTCAAACCCACACAACTTTATTTTAAATTCTAGCAGAGATCCCAAGGTTTCCAAAAATACCAAATATGTCCTGCTCAATTACAGGGAAATGTGTATAAAATGATGCACAAGACACCTTTCTACTTAAAGTAATGGTGCAGCCATAAAACAGTGGCATCTAGGGTCAGGGCTTAAGTGCCTATCCACCTGTCCAATCTAAATACTCTACTTAAAAGCTTTGTTTGACCTCTAGCCCCTAGTCTCTAAATAAATTTCATTCATTTGGACTATGGCTAAGAGGAGCTTGAGTTTTACTTTGGAAGGATTGGATTTGAGTACCAATGCAGCCATCAGTGTGTGACTGAAACACACATGCACACACCCAAGCACACACACACACACACCCAGTGTCTGATTTCTCCATTAATGTGAGGCTTCAGGCTCCGGGGAATAGCAGAGTGGAGAGAATAGGAGAAAGATGAGGGGTGGTGGTGTAAAGAGAGATGCAGCGTGGGAGAAAGACAGAACAATGAAAAGTAAGAGGATGAAATGCTGCTGTTTGACTTGTGAGTACTGTCTGCAGACACACGTCTGGAGCTTCACACTCTCAAAGCGAAAGCAGCTGCTTGCTCACATCCTTACAACATTTGCCTGAGGTCTTCTGAGATCTTAGAAAGAGGGAGAAAAGCAGGGCGATCATTAGCCATCTTATTCTTGTTACTGGAGTTATCTCGGCTGTGTTGTTGATGCTGCGGGGACCTCAAAGCCTGAAATGTGCACCACTGCATTACAGTTTTCAGAGGAGCTGTTTTGAAATGAGACAGACTTTTAGAGGAAAACTGTTGAAGTCTGCCAAAATTGATCTAACTCTTTGATGTTTCTACTCTGCACTACTTAAGGAATCTTTCCCCCTCTAGTGGGCTTTCTTCGCGTTTCGAAAAACCCATTACATCTCTATCTAATAACTCAACTACTGATCTCACTGCTGCAATATACAGAATAAATCGCAAATTACCCCACAACTATCTTCCTAACGATGAACAATAGAAGTGAATTGTGCCTACATCCTTTCATTACCTGTCAGGTACAGTTATTTGGATGATTTATCAAGCGGTGATGAAAGCAATGAAACCGAGACCAACGGGCTGTGTCTGTGATGCTCTGTGCCTGGTGGAGAGGAGTAGGATGCTGTGACCAGGAGACAAATTTCTCTGCTGAGAAGGCAGGGCCATTAAGGCAATTGAATGATCATGCTAATGGTTTCTTGGCAGGAGTGGAAGGCAGAGAGGCCCTTCCCGAGAGACGCAGCTGGTGCATCTCTCACTGTCACTATCCAGCCTCATCTGAATAGATAAGGCTCGTGCATATGGGTTTGTGTCAACGTACGCATGCACGTGTTTCCATACATGTATATTCATGTGTTTTGAGTTCGATGATGCTACTCCACAGATAAGCCAACAAGGAAGGGAGGGTATAGGGCTGTGGCTTTACTTTCTTGCTATAAAGTTCAATTAGAAGCAGAATTGACAGCTGCGACCCAGTCAAGCCGGGATTTCAGTCCTGTGGGCTAAAAACAGCTGTTTGTCATGTTCTGCCTGATATGATTATGGATACAGGATGTTGGACTGTGGCCAGACAATAACAGGAATCTCTCCGCTTTGCAATGCATTGTTATCCTATTAAAATCTGCTCTGTATAATGCTATTCTTATTTTATTTTTAGCTCCATAGTGTGCTTTATAAGACTGATAGATGTAATGACGATGATTTAATTACAGAAATATGACTGTCCAGCACTATAATATATACCACAGCAACGGTATACATGGTATTCTACCACACACAGCATGCACTCATCCAGGGCTGGCCGACATATCGATATTATATCAATATCGTGATAGGACACAAGATTTTGGCCATCATAACTTGGTGATATGGTATAAACTTTGTCTTTTCCTGGCTTTAAAGGCTGCACAGTAAAATGATGTAACTTTCTGAACTTATTAAACTGTTCTAGGTTGGTCATCATATCACCATACCAATGATTGCTTATCAACAATCTCTTGTATGTAAATATCTTATGAAAGCACCAATAGTGATCCGTCCAATATTGTCATATTCATTCAAAGATACTGTGATAGTTGATTTTGTGCATATTACCCAGCCCTATATACATCAGTATTGTCCTCACTGCATGGAAGGGGTTGAGGGGTGCAAATCTGACCTATAATCCACAGGATGAGCAGGTAGTCGATCATCTCCAATGCAGGTCCCATGGTGTTTTTCTTGCCCTCGCTGTAGACCATCGAGTAGAGGTTGAGCAGCAGCAGGAACGTGAAGTAGGAGGCGCTGTGAATGATGAACTTGACAAAGGGCGTGTGGATGATCTGGCCCACGCGAGAGCGCGGCACCAGCAGGTAGCAAACGGACAGCAGCGGCCAAAGCATGGCCACGCTCAGCACTGTGGCTATCTTTAGACATGTGTGTTTGCGTCGGTAGCTGGCAGTCTCTCCAAACCACACTGTGTTGAGGAACTGCTGGCAGTTGGACTGGGCCACAAACTGTGGAGGTGGGAGACAGGAAGGGACATCGAGACAACAGGGCACGGAACAGAACAGAATGAGACAGTGATGTGAATTATGTGGCATAAATTATATAAATATAAAGTTGGATTTACATAATTCTGAGTTGAATTTCAAATTGAGTAAATAAGTAAAAACGGAGTGAACAGTGTGAGTACTTAAGAAGAAACGCTATTTCTGCTAGGGCTGGGTGTTATGGTTGAAATCAGAGTGTACTCGTTAGGATTTTTCTTAATATATCACAATATAACTCATGTGCAAAATTATTTTAAATAATCAGTTTAAGGTACACTATGCAAAACTGCTGAGGGTTGATTTAAGTGAGGACTGTTTAAACTCAACTGATAAAGCAGTGAATAAGCACATAATTTGAAGATTCTCATCATAGCCAACTCACTGATAGATTACTTATTCTACATTTTTTGTCAGTCCTCATTTAAACCAACCCTTGGCAATTTTGCATAGTGAGCCTTTATTGTTTATCCCACTGAATCAAATGGTAATGTTAGGTGTGATGTCAAACAAAACTATAAATTGCGTATAATAATCCTTAAAATGTTTCATGTCTAATTTTTAAGTTAAAAAATGATTCATTAGACAGCATGTCTATATGTATGTCTTGATTTCCAAAAATTACCATATAGTATAATCATGATGTGATTCTATAAACAATGACAATGAATCATCACCCAGTCCGAATTTCCACTGATGTGACTTAACCATATAGCACAGACTCTGTCACCTTCAACTCCACTGTTCCTGGTTTGAGTTCTTTCATTTCATGTACTGAAAAGTAGTAACTTTATTTATTTATATAGCACCTTTCAAAACTACTGTTACAAAGTGCTTCCCACCAAGGACAAATAAAAAAACTCAGGAAAAGCGAGTGTCTCTTGATGCAGCACTCTGCACTTTTCTACTGTGGAATAAAATGAACCTGCGCCTTATATAACAAACCTCTGACATCCTCAGTTTTTCAAAGAGCGAATGTTTCCTGATTATAACTTTTCAATTTAAAATACTAATGTTGACACAATAACAAAATGGAAACAATAGTACAGTGATTGACAGAGCTGTGGAATTAAAAACTGCAACACAGAACCATTTTGTAGCATTTCTCCCTTTAAGAGGGTCTTGGTCCTGGGTTTTAGTGTGTCATATATTAGATTGACTCTGAATAATTGAGCAAAGTGCAACTAACTACCATGTCTCCTCTGCAATAAAAATACCACCATAAACACATGTGAGTAGCCAATAAATAAATACGACTCAGGAGTAAGTG
>OMKZ01021474.1:12189-22692 GCA_900302535.1 Neoniphon sammara | reverse complement strand
ACTGGATTCAAGTCTCTCTTGGACCTGCTGTTTGCTAATGGCTCTACACAAACAAGGCACAGGCACTCAGCTTCATCTGATAAAGAGGCATCTGAAGTTTTCCTATAATTTTCTTCCTTTGGTGTGGTAGGTTGGATCCCCCACATTTCTTTTGGAATAGATTCTTCTTACCTTGTGTCTGCCTTTCAGCCTTAAGTGCCTTCTTCATTCTCCTTTACTTTTTTAAAAACTTCAAATTCAAACTTAAATTCAACCACGGAAAAAAAGATTGATTAATCATTTAATTTGAATCAATCCTGGAATGTGGCCATTACATTAGTCCCAAATACAACTGGAAAATAATTTCAAACAAGTTGTCACATGTGACAACTTACCCCCAAATCAATGAGACAAGTTGCCCCAAACTGCCATGTTTGCTAATATTAGCTATAGCTTAAAGTTAGCTTAAAGCAGGACATTAGCAAAAGTATAATAATACACTTTATTCTCTCCTCTACCAAGTGCAAATGTGTAATTGTTAAGATTTTTATCTACTAGAAGATTATTACAAAAAATATCAAGTTTTTTTTACTTTAGTGTGTGAAAAATGATAAATTGGTGCTCACCTCAGTTAACTCTGTCCTCTGTCCTTCCCAGACAGGATATGACATCAGACCATAAAGAGGCACAAAACTAGTATTCCGCTTTTAAGTAGCGCCCTCTGTGTCTTAAAATATTAACAGTGTGACAACTTACCCGTGTGACAAAAAGCCCCGGTCTCCCCTATTCACTGTTTTTCTATTAATTGTTTTAGCCTATTAGGGTGTCATAAGGATGGGCTTTGCCACAAAGTACAATATTGTGTATAGCCTACAGACACCAGGAAAGAAAAGTAGGAAAGTATTTGAAATTATCGATATTATTTGAACTGTTCAAATGTGCTAAACATTTTAAAGTTGCATGAAACAGAAACAAACAAACAAAACTTTTGTCATATTGGGACAATATCAAAAAATACTTTAGGTGTTAGTGCATAAGGAACATAAAGTAATTTTAAAATAATAAATTGTGCATAGCCTAATTACTTTCAAATTACATAAATCAGTATGATTACTTTTTCAGAGAAAGATAATCTATTTTAGATTAAAGATAATCTACATATAAATAATCCAAACAACTCTGCATACATAAGTCTTTTAGTGAAATTAAGAAAAATGGGGCTAGGAGTAATTAAAGTCCTTTATGTTGGCCCATTGCCATTCTTTTCTCCATTTCTCTTCTGACCTAAACAGTACTAATGAGCACTTCACTGGACTGCACATAAAGTCAGTGTTTCTACAGCTGAACAACAGACAGTGTGGCCGAGTCTGTGGGGTCACTCAAGACATGCTCCCAGGGCCCACTTCCATTTGTGGTGTTTCTAACAGCATATGAACACACCTATTTAAAGACATTATAAAATGTATAGTTCCATTCCTCGGTTCTCACAGTCTGAGTTAAAGTTGAAACACACATCCGGGACCAGTGTTGTAATACTGAAGCCAAACTCAAGACTATATTTTAATGACTTGTGACTTGACTTGGATTTTAAGACTTATGACTTGAATGGAAAAATCATGCTTTTAGGACTTGAAATTGGGCTTGCTCACCTTAAAGTGTTACTGCACCATGGGAAACTCTGAGCTGATCTAAGCTAATTTTATTTGTGGTGGACTGACAAATATAAATCTATACTGAAATATTTGTAGTTATAGTACAAAAGGCCATAGCACACAGACTGTTAAACAGATCTTTCAAATTTGCTTGTTTATAACATGACGGTGACATGAAAACTCAAATGTACTTCAGAATCCCATTTTTTTTTTCTTTTTGTTTTCCTATTTTGATGAAATGACTGATATGCACAACACTGGATTGCCACTTGGATGTAGTGTTTAATATGACACATGTAAATTAGGTTTGGTGACTCAACCAAAACACTGCCTGTGACTGCACAAACTGTTAATTCAGATATTAATATACAATAGCAGTGTCATTTAGCAATTTCTTTCTTTAGCCACACTGTTCAAGAACTGTATGGTATGGTTGTAGAGTAATAGTATTTATTATTTAATTATTATCATTTAAATGTGAAAGATTTATCCAACGTTTGTGTCTTCACCAAACTCTTAGCTGTTCAAAATCACTGTAAATGACAGCTTCAAATGGAGTATTGTTAAATTCTACAAAAGCCATTCAGGCTGTTTTAGCTAATGGAGTCAATCAGGGTGTGAAACATAGTTGATAGAAGAGAAGAACCTAAAAATCTGGGGTGATTTAATCACATTTAACAAGAGGAATTCTGAGAAGGTAAAACACCCTGCCCTGCTTTTGTCCCACAAGTTAGGGTGAATCCAACAATTCCACCAATGTCACCAGTGCAGTGAGTGAGTATGCTCCTTATCTTCTCTGGCTGTAGATTTCCAGTGTTAGCCTTGTGCCATAGTGACAAATACAGTGTTCCTAGTGATGGGGTGTGTTACCACAGGGACATTAAAATGTAAAGATAAACAAATTTATTAAATAGCAAGTAGGTTTTATCACTGTTATTTTTAAATGAAACACACAAAATTCAGCGAGTACACGAAGTCAGTGTCACATTCATGCCCATGGAGAAACTACAGAAATATATCTATATACTGTATCTATCTATCTATCTATCTATCTATCTATCTATCTATCTATCTATCTATCTATCTATCTATACATACATACATACATATGTGTGTGTGTGTGTGTGTGTGTGTGTGTGTGTGTGTGTGTATATATATATATACATATATATATATATGTATGTATGTATGTATGTATGTATACACATACATACATACATATCTTATACTTATTTCACTTTAAGAAATAAGTGTTTATCTTCATACATAATTATAATAATAATTATTATTGCTGTTATGATTATTATTGTTACTATTATTATCATCATTATCATCATCATCAGTTTACTGCACAAGTTCTTGGGACTCGCATTTGAGAACTCTAATTTTGGGTGGACCCTGCCTTTATTTGTGCTGCGCAACCGCTGGCCCGGGACTCCCACACTGACCATGGCCCTGATCCCCACTTTGAGGCACATACTGGTTCGCGCACAGGTGCTGCCACATTGCCCGCCACCCACCACTGTGCCCAAGTAACGCCACAGGGTCAGCCCTCCCTGCAAGAAAAGTTACTGGGACGGATCCAGTAACGCAACCCACCCTGCTTGCACTTATGCGTGGATGCCCCTTTAAAAGGCTCACCATGTTGTCATCACATGCTTCAACACAGAAGTAGGATGAGGATGTTCTTCTTATTGTTGTTATGTAAAATACACTCGCTTCTAATGGCTGCAATTTCCACGACACTGTAAACACTTTGCAGAGGATTTCTTCACTTTGTGTGCCAGGAACGGAGGAGCAAGAGCAAGAGGAGGAGGAGGAGGAGGAGGAGAGGGGGGGCACAGCCCAGTCTGTCTCTCAAAGCTGCAGTCAGTCAGTCATGTTGTATTGGCAGTTGTTGTTCAGTAGCACTACAGTTACTGGTGCGCAAACTGAAAGCTGCGTGCGGTGTTAATGCCAAGTAACGGATATAAGCGGCGTGTGTGCGGGCTACTGTATCTCCGGCTGAACTCGTCCACATTTCAGGGAGCCGTGTGGCAGAGCGGATGGGATATGAAAACAGCTTGAGCAAGCCCCGTGCCCGTTCGCTTCCGAGAAGAGTGTTACCTATTGCGAGGAAAGAGAGTTGTTTGCTCCGTCTCTCTCTCCTCGTCGGTAATAATAAGGGGGATCCCTCGAGCGGCGAGGAAGCCAACATCGGCGACAACATCGGCGCAATTTGTTACTCCCTCCAGTCCTACTGCATCGGTTAACCAGTCGGACGAGACTGACTTGCCTTACCTAGCCATCTGGAAAACAAGGTGCCCTGGGTTCTCGCACCATTGACAATTAGACGAGAATAGTGCCATAGAGAGCCACGGTAAGTAGCGGCTGCTCTACATTACCTTTCCTCTACCACACACACGCACACACAGACACACACACTCCTCTCCCCGTGCTGGTTTTGACACAGTAGGGTTGTATTGGCCCGGATTTTTCCCTTTGTGAGTGGTTTCTAGCCGTTTCTGCACGACATTTCACAGGCAGATAATGGCCATGATGATGTGGGAGCTTCTCAGGGAGTGGTACTCAGTAGTACTGGCCGTGCAATGTGTGATCAGACATCCCCCCCACCACACACGCACGCACACACACACACACACACACACACACACACCCGTCCTCCCCTCCTTTTCCTGCCACCACCGCCACCACCAGCCACGAAAGTGCAGAGCCAATGTTATAAATGGTGCTCTGTCCGAGACAAGGTTAATGATAGGGACAAAGTAGCCTACGAGCCTGGTCGTGTTATGGACGGGTGGATAGATGCGCTATGTGTTCACCGGGATAGAAAATCAGCCCCACGGTCTGTAGGGGTGTGTGTGTGTGTGTGTATGTGTGCCTGCACGTGTGCACGTGGGCGTGCGTGTGAGGTGGCGGTGGTGTTGTAGATGAGTGTATTGGGAAGTATGTGTATGTGTGGGCAGGGGGCACAAACTTCGCTGTGGTATGTTGTCCTGTGTGTGTGTGTGTGTGTGAGTGAGTGAATGAGTGGTGCATTTTTGCATTTCATTTGGCTCAGTGAAAGTTAACAACTCAGCTATTACAGACAAAATGAGAATTAAAAAAAGCTATTTGTCTTTCATTCAGAGTGGTGCTGCTGATGGTTTCTGCAGGTACAGTGGAGAAAATTCAAAAATGCCAATGTCATGCTTTGATGAGAGAGTTTACCTGTCAAGTTCATAGAAATCTTGTATGGTTTCTGTAGTCCTTAGGGTTGATGCTATGTTGTCCTGTGTGTGGTAGTGGTGAGGGGTGTATTTTGCTCTCTGCGGGTTCTCGCTTTCATATTGGGCCTTTAACAGGCTACTTCAGGTTCAGTGAAAGTTAACAGCTCAGTTATTACAGACAAAATGAGAATTTAAAAAAAGCCAATAAAAAGGCAGAGTTTACCTGTCAAGTCCATAGAAATCTTATGTGATTTAAACAGTTGAATGAAAATGGCAATGTGCTCATAATGCATTCTGTTGCTATTATATTCTTACACCATAGATTGACCCCATGAAGCCTGGTCTGCAAGTAAATCACCTTCAGCACAGACTGAACCTAAAAAAAAGAAACTAAAATACAGATTTGTAACTTTAGGCTGCTGATCATACAATGCCCATGTACATTGCCTACATTTACTTTACACTCGAGTGTACACACTTGACCTGGCTTGTTTGGGGGAAAAAAAAAAGCCAAAGCAGTTGAAGTGCTTCAGTGAGTAAAGCCTTTGCTTTTGTGAGACGCAGCTGTTCTTTATCACCTCATTTTTTTTCTTTCTTTTTGGCTAAAGAATGGATGCAAATACAGCCAAGATAAAGAGACGTGCATGGCCTGGTCTTATAGTTAAAATCGGCACTCAAGTGTCAAATGTTGTCACATATTGGCCACAGCACCTAATTCAGAGCATTATGCTACCCAATTGATCGGGCTGTGCATAATGACAGGGAATGAATAACCTTAACTGTGTGGTGACAAGTGCAATTTGATTTCAATCAATTCTCTTCCATTAGAAATGGGGTTTCCGTCAGAGCAATCTCAATCTCCTGTATTTATAGCCAGATGTGTGAACTCTGTAATCTGTTAAAACTTCAATTCAGTTTAATTTAATAGTTCAATGAAAAGCCAAACCCTTTGCCTATAACTTTAGCTTTCATGTTGATGTTTTTAGCTCGCAGATCTGACATGTATGACAGTTAAATAGTCAGAGAATATTTGCTCAATTACCAAGATGCATAGTAAAAACGCTGACCTGGTGTCACTGAAAGAGCAGTAGGGGGAATGTAAATTTTGGATGGCTTATTTGTTTGAGGGTTCCTTAACCGGTTAAGATAGTCATTGAGGCCTTGTTCTTCTATAAGCATTGCTCTTCTAGAAAATGTTTTTGTAATATCCCCACCAAAAGCGCTGTTTATGCGTAAAATTTTGTCTTGGCTCCACTATCAGAAATAACTTGCTGCTATTTGTTGAGAGGCTTCCTTTTCAAGGCTGCACTAAGGCTATCTTCAGTGTGAATGAAAAAAAAGAAAAAAATGTTACACTACTCTTTGACACACTTTGGTTTATTGTAGTTGAACATTAATCCTTTGGGGTTTCTTCAATAGGCTTTTAACTCAGCATGTATCTCTCCACCATATTTCCTCTTTGATCCAATGTGCCATAAGACTATACCTCACTAAACCATCATAAATGTCATAAAACCTGCTATATCAGTGTATTAATGATTCACACCTAACCCTGTCATGAATTAGCCCTGCAGGACTAATAATTGACCCATTACTCTAAAGGCAATCAGCGGTTAATTATCAGTGGATTTCTGCCAACATTTAACTTTAATGCTTAAATCATCTGTGAGATACTACTGATTTAAACTCCCGGGTAAGGGGGCGGGGATGGCTGTAAAAAATATCTAAGCACATCTTATAAATGCTTAATTACTCTAAGCAGAATGTTCAGAATATAAATATTTAGTAACACACGCTCATACTGTAGAATGGGCGAATGCTCACTGAGATCCGATTTTAATTTCACTTACTTTGTTCCCAGATACTGTGTCATCAGTTAGAAAGGGACAGTTCACCCAAAATACAAGACACTTCCCACTTCCTCGCTAGCGCAATCTATCCATCCAGAAGATTTCTGCATGACTTGGTGAGGTTTTGAGTTTTCTGCGGCCTTTGCTGTGTCTCATCACCCCAGTTCAGTGGGGCTGCATGGGTACGTGTTTGCAGAGCTCAAACTGTCAAGAATGTAAAAAACTCTACAGCAACACCTCTTTCCAATTATGATGACACACATTGTCACTATGATCCACAGTCTTCTGGGTGGAAGAGTTTGATTGGGAACTATTTCTTGGCCAAGAACACCACATGGATAGACTGCACTAGGGGTAAGTGGGAAGAGGTTTTATTTTTTATTTATTTAGTTATTGAGTGAACTGTCCTTTTAATTGTGCTAATAATTCATGTGTGTTTTAAAGTACTATCCCTTATGGTTAACATGACTTAGACATTAGTAATTATATCAAGAAAACATACCTCAGCTGAAGAACATAGCTGAATTTGAGACTTGAGACAAATATATTTGATTTTTACATTCCAGTCATGGCAGGTATCCATTTATTCTTGTTTCCAGTGGCTGGAACTAGAGAGCAGAAATGGCTTCTTCCCTATTAAGATATACACCTCCATGTAAGGTCTTCATGAAAATCAGAAAAGGGCATGAATTCAGTTTTCTGTGCAGGGACTGGTAGCGTGATGACAAAATAAAGTTCATTTGGGTGTAAAATCTTGAACAAACATTTGGTGCACCCATGTGTGTTTCCCACTGGTTGTCATTGGAGTGGCCCCATGCTGCGCATCCTGATGAGAAGCAAGACTTGGGTGTCTTGGTTTCTTACTTTCTCACTTTGGGAGAAGTTGTTAATGTTCACAAGCTGTCAGTGTCCTGCTGAAATCTTGTATCTACAGACAGTTCAGTTTTGTCAAAAAATGAGGACATCCGGTTGAGTGCTTTTTTCCCCCATCTCATTAATGCAGATGCATTGTTGACTTTTTTACAATGTCTTACTAATGACTTGTCATGGCCCCTGAGTCATGAACTACTACATATGGAAGACAATGTTGTCAGTGATGTCAAGACCAGGAAAAAAGAGATTTGTTATTTCTTCTCAGTGACAAAATATATATAACACTGCAGAAGACCTTGAGAATAATATGAATTCTTAATCTGAGTGGTGTTCCCTTGCATGATTTGCTTGTTTTTAATCCCCAAAGAAAAGTGATGGGTGGTGTCCCCACTGTGAAGTCTAACCTGATTACTGATTTTATTTTCTGGTCATTTTCTACATAGTAACTTTCAACTCGAGTCAGTTTGGATTAACCAAAACTGTTCAAATATAATGAATCAGTAGTTGGATCTTTCCCAAACGACTAAAGAATGCCAGTTGCTGAGCAAGTTGAAGTGGGTTAAACCACATGGCTCAGTCCATCGGGCCAAGCAGCTCTCAGATGCATGCATAAATGAGTTGAAAGAGGTTTGATTTCCTGGGTGTGACACTCTCTGTGATCAGTCTATGTCTGTGGCCTTCTCTTTTTTGTGCCCTGCTTAAATTTGGCACAGAATTATGTGCTGCTGTTTTCATATTGCCTGCATGTTAATATCATTACTATGGTTTGTCCTGTCCAGTCCATTCTCTGTGAAAGGATGCTTACTCATTAAGCTTTCTAAGTAGACTCATCCATATTTAGTGCATGGCCTCACCACTAAGTATTAAGCAATATAAGATAAGAGGACTACCAAGCAATTCCTAGGCAGTGCAGTGCAAAACAGGTTAAAACAAGATGTTGAAGTATACTTTTGCACTCAACTCTCAACATGATCATCAAAGTTCTTTATGCACTTGCTGAATTTATAGGACAGCGAATCAAGGTTTAGGATGTGTTGAGCTTTTCAACAAGGAAATATCTTTTCAAACATTAGAACAAAATCTTTTTCAAGATGTTGTGACAAAAGCATACTGGGCAATAATTTCATAAATTCAAGTCCAGTTGTCTGAGCAGCAGATAATGAAGCTCAGTTCACCCCTGTTAGCTCCTGAATTTACAATTTATAAAGTGAATTATCAAATTGTCTAGCCAAAACCCCACACTAAAACAACAAGAGTAACAGAGTTAAAACATTTTATTTATATGATTTTCAGTTCAGTTCAAGGGAGTGTCATATTTACTGTCAACAGATGAACCCCCCGCTCCCAGGATTTTACTCACTTGGGGATTGATCAATAGTTGCCAGGTCTTCTTTTGTTTATAGCTCTGGCATTAATGTCCCCACAAATCAGGACTGTCCACAATGATTGGCACAAAATGTGAATCTTGTTCTAGTACAGATTATGTATGATGAGTTTGTATATGTAACAGGTGACAACAATAGAGCTGATTGGATCACACTCCTCAAAAAGTGGAGGTATTGATTATTTGACACTGTGATGACCTCATGTGTTTCTCTCTTACAGCACAAAAAAGGGGTTAGGTCTGTAATGGGCACCATTTGAAAGGTTTGAGTTTGTGTAATGATTGTATAATTATCTCTTTTTAGTTTAATTATTTAATTTGCCTCTCTTTGCTTCCGTGGCCTTCATCGCCATTTCTTGCCATTAGTGACAGTAACCAAAATAAAAACTGGGGCTTTGCCTGACTTCTGTATTGGATTAGGCAGGAAAATTGCTGCAGTCATTTATGGGTTGAAGATTCTTTCGGATTGCATAATGCTTAAGAGAAATATAATGCTTTTGGAATTCTGGAGCCCTAACACAAGAAAAAAAACACACACACACACACACACACACACAAAACACAAGTGGACCATATCCTGCACAGGCCAGAAGTGATAAATGTAATATTAGTGTAGTTCAGATTTACATTTAAGTGGCCAGAGGAACACTTACGCAGATTTTAAAACACGTGGGAAACGCTTTTTTGTTTTTGTCATTTTGTATTCTAAGAATATCTCTAAAGCGCAGTGCAAATCCAGTGGCAGATTGTGTGCCTCTGGATTTAGGTTCACTTAACCAACCTTAAGCTTTGGGCATACTCTGTGGGCAAAGTGTAACTGATGCCTTTTTTTATTTACAGTTGGGTAAATTCGTTTATCAGCCCAAAATTATTTTTTCAGAGCAACCAGCCTGAACAGTGTTAGCAGACAGTCTATAACCTGCAATGGATTACAGGTTTTCTAACCTTTGAGTAATCTGCCCTGCCCTGCCCTGCTCATTCTTTGAGACTGTTGTCAGGCTGTATCACAGTGAGGAAACTGATCCTGCCAAGGTACTTTAATCTGCTTCAAGTTCCCGGTAGACCACTTGGCCATGTTTAGAGAACACATGGTCCCCTGTCATCTGGACCTTTTAGGAGGTTGGACTTGATCTGTAATCTGTGTATCTTGTTTAGCATTCCAGCTAGTACAGCCGAATGACCTCCAGGCAGTGATGATCATAACAGCTACCAGTATAAATAAATAACTTATCAGTTATTTTTCCCAGAAGTTTTATGCTTTTTGACCCGTACAAGCTATATCTTCATATAACTCTCACCAGTCTGACATACCTGCTATTACAGCTTAATTACACTGAATTTATGTCATAAAGTCTCATGTCGGCCGACAGAGGTGTGCAAACTGAGTTGTGGGTGAATTTACCCTGCTCTACATCCCATGCCTCAGTAGAACTTTGTTTTAAGGAAAGCATTTCAACCTTATAGCATTTCCACCACACGGGACGCTGATATTATTGTTTTCCCCCTTCCCCCCCTCATTTTCCTCCTGCATTTCTATATATATTCCATACGTAGGT
>OMKZ01021474.1:0-12169 GCA_900302535.1 Neoniphon sammara | reverse complement strand
TTAAAGGTCTGGTGCTTGACTGGATGTGATCTGGTCATGACAAATGACAGGGTGAGCCTGCCGTCGTGGGGGTGAGGGGAGGGGAGGCAGGGAGGGGGCAACAACCTCCATCGCCCATCGATGTTGCCTTATATCAGTCTAGTGGAACCAAGTTACTAGGTGCGACTTCGGCTACCGCAAATATTTAGTTTTTGCCCTCAGAATAAACAGCTGTTTGTCCGTCATTGGAGGACGAGGGTGTCAGCGAGGCTGGTCCGTATGGCAATTGGTTAAGATTAAGTTTTCTGCAAATCGGTGGAAGCCCAACCAGGAAGAGCACATCTCGCAGCGCCACCGTCCTCCACTCCCCAGCTCTCCCAGTTACGGAGCTCTGCCATCGCACCAGTCCGGCTCCCGTTTCTTCGACGATTCCCGAGTAGCAGAAGCGTGTCGGAGAGCGTAAGTTACCGCCTCGAAATGTTGTTTTTATTTCGCCTCGATGTTTGAAGTTGCTCCGACACCCAGCCGTCCAGAGAGGAGCGCAGAGCCCATTTTCGCTTCGTGCACTGGAAACGATACACAGCCTGCTACGTACCATATCCTCGTAGATATGTAACTACAACTGGGTAGCAGTGCAACCACCGTTTCAGAAATATGCAATCCGGTTAGAAAATGTGATCAGGGGTGACTGCCCTTTATTTTGCTTGGTGTATATTCGGGTAGCCCCCCTCCCCTCCAGCCCATATTTAGAGCCTGGCTGGCTACTTCAGATGGGCAGGCTACGTCAAGCTGTATGCCTACTGTATCCCATCCCACTGTATTCCTCGGCCACTATATGTATGTCCTCAAGATCTTTGGCTGATGGGTTTGTTGATCAAGCGCAATATAGGCTCGCGGTGCAAGTCTTCAAAACAACACGGAGCCAAGAATGTTTCAAATTCTTGGAGTCTTTTATCTCTTTTGATAAAGACAAACAAGCCAACGCCTCGTGCTTTAGCAGCCTGCCAACCAGCTGTGACATGGAAAATGTATATTATTGCTCCCCAATTTGCTTCAAATCAGCCGCCGTAACCTGTTTGGCATTATTTATATTTTTATTTGGGTGCCCGGGCATCTCCTCTGTGTCTCGCTGGAAGTTGAAAGGGGAAACAGGTATTAATTACAGGTGCTTTGCAATAACCTGGTAAGCCACTAATGATCGTATACTGCCAGTGCAATCAGGTGATCGCAGGTATCTGAGTTTTATTCTACAAGGAATACCATTTTGAATACACACAGGTTGGTTGTGTAAGTAGGTATGCTTATATGATAAATCAAACTTACACTGATTACACTAACTACAAATAACAGTCATATTCCTATAATAATCTTGTAGTGACTTAGGTTGCGTCTGTGGTATTCAGTTGTGAGCTTATAGTGACCTTATCATATTTTATAACAAATTTGATCTCCTATGGCATCGCTGTGATATTCCTATAATATTCCTATAGGGACTCAAAGTGTCTCGATAGTAAGTTTACAGTGACCTTGCCATACTTAATGGTATTTTTATATCCCTTATGGTGTTGCTATTGGATTTAAGGTGGTCATATTTTTTTTCTCTGATGTAGGTGTAAAGCATTGTGTATCTTGCTTCTGAAATGTATGATACTATTTTTTAATGGATTGATTAGCATCAGAATTGGGGTTTATCCTGTAAGGTGTACAACCCCTAATTGTATGGCTTGTTTGATTAGAAGGCCAGTGCACTAAGCTTGTGTTATTGATTAAAACATTTCGGGCTTGTGTTAATGGAACATCCAAGTGTTTTAAAATGTGCCTGCTATATTGAATGGGACAAAGAAATGAACCATAGATTTAGAATAGAATAGATTAGAATAGATTTAGCATTTAGAATTATAGATAATTATAGACCTCCCTTTGTTCCTGTCCTTAATTACTTTATCTTCTCACATTTGGCATATGCTGTCCAGGAGTTTTGGGAAACCAGCTAAGCTTTATCCTTGTGATCATCAAAAGAACCTAATGTACAGAGTCTGTGGGGCGGTGAGAGAAACTGATGATCTATTTTCTAACCAATTAGAGATGGAGTGCAGGGTCATTGATCTTCTCCCTGTAAACGTGAAATTAATTCTGAGAATCACCAGGCCTAACTGTGTTTATAGAACCAAATTGCCATATGGCCAGATCACTGTCGTATGAGATAGTATTTTACAGGCCATTCCTCCCTGCACTTACCACCTACACTGATCAGCAGTGGCCTACAACTACTAGAAAATGGCCTTTATGGTTTAAAAAAAGATTAGGACACTGATAATTCATCATCTGTCCTTGTTCTCCCCTGTACAAATATTTTAGCACAGTTGTCTACACATGATGATGTAATTTCATTGTCAAAATTGGAGTTTTTAAACCGCTTAAGATATTGAAACTGTTATTAGAGTTGGGCCTATATGAGAACCAGGGTGGCAAATCCAGACTATATGTGAATATATATCTTTCAGATTGTATGACAGAATATAAATTACTTCTCTTATGTTCAAAATCTGAATGTGAATTTTAAAGTATGTCATTCCCATATTCAAGGATAGGTAAAGCTTAGGTACTCTGCAAGACTGCTCAAATCCTGCCTGATGAGCAAAGTACAGACTAAACACCTGGTCTTGTGTAAATGTGTGATCACACTGCCTTACTTTGTTGTTCAAAACATTTTTCCATTCGTCCAGAACAGTTTACTGCAAATGCAGATACAAAATACAGTAGGTGTTTTATCGTTTTTCACTTTAGTAGAGAACCTATTTGACATTTACATTACAAATGTATCTTGAAGTGACATAAGGGCAGCAAGTCTTCTTATTTTTTCATTTTGCATGAGACTTCCACACTTATGAGTACTGATCCAAGCACAGTGCTACGAGATTTATTCCTCCAAATAAAATTGTAGTGTAACTTATCAAGAGTAGAGCAAGCAGAGTTGGGAATCTGTATTGATGTAAACTATCTGTGTGAGTGGGTGTTGTTGTTGAAAGTGACTTCTCTTCTGGTTTCTTGATGTCTTCTCTCCCCTGGAGCTAAACTCCCATTGGCTGTTGCCACGATCACTCTTAGATTTCAGTGATGGCAAGTCTCAGACTGCTTTCACACTGCATGAGCCCTGCCAGATTGGGCGCGACAAAATCAAACACATTTGAAAAAAACAAAACAAAACAAAACTTGATTGTGTTCACACTACAGGATAACCTTTTGTGATGGTCATGCTGAAGTGCGCCACAAAGCCAGGCTAGTTTGAATTGATGCTTACTCTTTAAACTGTGATATACAGCTCCATACCCAATCAACTGGAAAACATGAAAAAAGCTACTGTCACAGGACCTAGGATGTTTTTTTCTAAGGGTAAAGGCATATTTTCTGGCTTTGATCAGATAGCATTACTATAAAATGAAGCTCACTTGAGTGAAAATGTTCAAACATTGAATTCACAAAATCAGTCTCTTATTCATTGTCAGCAGAGCAGCTCTCGGCTGAATGTCACAGCTTAGAGTCCTGGTTTGCAGGGGCCTCATTTATAACTGTTGCTTAGCACAAATCACAGCATGAAAGATTTGTACACCATTTTCCACATTAAATATGGGATTTATTAAAAGCAAACCTGAGTACCTGTGTAGCCATACCTTTGTGGAAACTCTGATCCATGCATGCACACATTTTGGACTCTGAGTAATCATGACTTCCTTGGCAAAACAGTGAAATAAAACAGATGTTCTAATGATGATTCTAATGACAGTTAATTAAATAATAATAATAATTAAATAAAATAATTCTTTATGCTACATATGAAATTACTTAAGCACAAAAAGCCCCAGTGGGTGTATGACCAGTGGTAAAAAGGTGGCTACACAGAATGTCTGTGTGCCTTTTTGCCTTATTTACCAGTATAAAATCTCTCATTTCATGTTTATACTCTGATTTTCCTCACACAAAGACAATGTCATGACAAGCACATTTACATGCATAAACATTCATGAAGGGTGTTTCATTAACCAAATAAAGCTAATCATGTGAGCTGACAGGGGTGGCTGTGAGGGTCTTTCACATGCACAAAATTACAGGCTGATTGAGATTTATGAAGGGAAATGCATGATTTAAAGCATACACAGTTTTAAAAATCTGACTGTTTTTGCTGTATGCACAATTACTCTTTGGCACCTACATGACCTCTTAGTGTGGGAATACACAGACTGTTTAATAAATTAGACCCTTGTTTTCTAGCTTTACCCACCTTTTTATTTCAGTAGTAGTTTACCCACATTAACATAAAAGCGATGAGTCTGTGTACAGCTATCAGTTGTTGGGCATTATTTTAACAGATGCTTAAGTATGCATTTGATTCTTACCTTGGCTGTGTATTTTGCAGTATGATTTAAAATTCATTTTTGGGGTATTTGTTTAGTATCACAGATGTAAACATAATACTTAATTCTGTACAAATAAAAAGTACATTTGGACTTTGATTGATTTTGGAGTGAATTGATTTGAAGGCATGAATTTCAGTTAGAACGTAATTGAAAAAGGCATTCAGCCGGCTTGTTTATTTTCAAATCTTAAGTTACTCACTTGACTTAAATACTATAGCAAGGTCGCCTGAACAACATTTTCCTCTAACATTTCAGACTAAACAGTGGGTCTTAACGGAATTTATTGTCATGCTGTTAGAAAGGTGTGCACACTAGGTGATAAGGTAAGGAGCGCAGCAGAGGAACGACTGGATCCGTTGGTTTCCCCTGGGCCTCAAACACACTCAGTGCCATTATAATCAGACAATCAAAAGTAGGCATAAAATAGCTGGAGCTTGCCATATGATCACATAAATTATATCTGATTACAAAACCTTTCTGCTGAAGCTGAATTACCTACCATTGAGCTTGTTTATGCACTGAACCTGCATTATTCTTGTGTGTATTCTTGTGCTGACATATGAGCTGGTAGATATAATTTGAGTGTCACCTAACACTATGTACAACACTTAGCACTGCTCATCCATTTTGTTTTTATCATACTCGAGTTTTGTTTGTCGAGTTTAAACTTCATGAGTGCTTCCAGATTTGTCTGGATTTAAGTCATGAAAATAAAAATGTTTGAAATAATGGTCACAGCTGCAACTGGATCGGGAGCTAACAGTCCTTAATGCTTCTGTCACTACCAGACCATCAGTCCTGACTTCCTCAAATTTGCTCAGTCAGCATGGACAGTCTGCTCTTGACATAATGTGTGGGAAATGTGTTGCTATATTGCAGTTTTCTGAACTTACTAGCTGTTTTGTTATTTGCCTCGACCTGCTTGGTCATCATATCCACATTACTGATTGTTTATCAGAAATCTGTTGTGTGTAAATGTCCTATGAAAGCATGAATAATCACTCCTACAAAATGGTTACAGTATCAGCATTGAAGTATGGGATGTATTTTAATATTTGATTTTGTCCATATTACTAAGGTCTACTTAAAGTTGTCAAAACTTGGTCAAAACTGGCGTCTGCTGATCTTAATGTCTGCAGTACAATTATAGCATGATTTTCTACATGTTTGGGGTTGAACTAATTCAGTATAGATCAAATTTAAAAGTTCTTTTCATAAATTACTTGGTTTAAACAGTCAGACTGAGTGCATTCATGAGGTTGGGGAGACACAAGAGAAAACTTGGTGGTAGGTTTCAGTTCTACGCCAACAAGGGGCAGGTGTTTTGTGTTTTAGTGGTCCACCACATTTGGGTTCTCTCTCCTTTTAACAAAACATGTAGCGCTGGTTTGTGTTCCCCTATCAACATGGTGAAACTAGAAAAAACTTGAGATTTAACCACTTGGCTGTCTGTTTACTCTAGGCCCTGTGGGGAAGCATGTGATGACTCACGCAAGGCAGAAGGGTTCCCTCAGGCAGAGTCGCAGCACTGAGTGGTGGGACAACTGCCCTCGTTGGCCACATGGTGACATTATGGGCGGCGCCTGGCCTGAGTGCTCTCTGCGATTCGGCAGAACAAAGAAGATAAGCAAGATCATCAAACAAGGAAAAGGCGTGGCCAAGAGGATGACTGACAGGAGAGGGAAAAGCTCAAATCAGAACAGAAAGCTTGACCGGAGGCATGACAAGAAACGGGACAGGAAGTTGTATCCTTTGCGGGGAAGGGCTGGGGGTTCAGATGGAGGGGGGCTTAGTTGCCATGTCCTCCTCACGCGATTAGAGGAAAGCATCCATGAACAGGAGAGTTCTGAAGGAAGCGAGAGAAATGATGGTCACCGACGGCTGTCTCTGAAACCCAAATCCAGCAAAGGCAAAAGCAGTAGACAGAGAAAGACAAAGATAATACCAAAAACCAAATCAAAATCAAACAGCCCAAGGCGTGGCGAGGGTATGCATGTCCCAGAACCACGCAAGCGCCGACTAGCCTCTCTCAATGCAGAGGCAGTGAACAGTCTGCTGCTTGAAAGAGCCAGTGACCCACAGCCGGCAACCAAACAAGCCAGGAGACAGCAGGAAGAGCAGGAAGGTAGTTCTCTGGATATAGATCTAGTAAGAAATGGGGTTCCTCGAGGTCCTAAGGCTTCACGAGGCAGCATCAGTAAAACCTCCAACTCTCATGAACTGTGCCAAAGCTCTAAGCAGGTCAAGAAGGCCAAAGCCAACCGAGGAGATGAGGCTGGGGTGATGAGTCAGGAGAGTCTCGATGCCCCCGCCCCCAGACGATTGGCTGGCCTCAACGCTGCAGCCCTGCTTAAGTTAACCAGCTCCTCTGCCACCAGTAAACAGAGAGTCAAGGCTACACCTACAGCAACTGTCACAACAGACTGCAAGGCTCCTGCTGCAGCCTCGAACCCAAAACAGTACTCCAGAGTCAAACTCAAACCCACAGGGCGCACACAAAAACAGAAGGGGAAGAAGGTCCCTGCACAACATGGTGGCTGCACAGCCTGCAAGAAGAAGGCGGACTTTGAGCCCAAGGTGGAGTGGGAGACTGGCAGCTGCACCCACCGGCTAACCAAACCTGGGTACCAGTCGCGCAGCATGCTAGCGTATCCACTAAAGCCAGTGAAGGAAGAGCAGGTGGAGGCCGAACTGAGCCCGTACTACTGCTGTCCCCCAGAGGACTCTGTGGAGTACTGCCATCGCCTGGCTTTCTTCCTGGGCCAGCAGGCCTATGGCGACTCAGACGATCAGCCTCTTAACTCAGCCATGACCCCTGTGAAGCGTGAGTGCCTAGTAACATCACCATCCCTGACCCATTCACACCCTCACACAGCTCTGACCCTCAGACCCCACCCCTGCCTGTGCACCGCTGACCACTGCTTCTCTAGCTACTATGTTCACATCGCCCACCCTACACACACTGGAACAACTTCAGCAGCTCTGGCTTCACAACCTCTGAACTTTGCCCCTTCCACTTTGTGCCCTAATCGGATGACTGGCTCCAAGCTGCTGGGCCCTCGGGTGTCCCATGCCTCAGGACTGGCCCACCCTGCCTACTGTGGCTCTGTGGGCTCACCCTGCTACGGCGAAGCCTGCAGAATCAGCGGCTACGCCTACAGAGCCATGCCTCCCGTCACCAGCAGGGGGTGTTCTTTCAGCACAGGATGCACTGGTTGCACACACAGCATCAAAACAGGTGGGTGGAAACTAGAGATAGTCGAGTAGTGGAGTTTTTCATCAAATCTCAAACAGCTGAATGTTGTTTGCTCATATTAGTAAGTTATTTATTTGAAATGGAAGATACAAGCAATTTAAATAAGCAAATAAACCCTCTTAATTTTTGTAAACAGACATAATTCAAACACACTTTTTGGAGGCAGATGCAGCTTGTGTTGCCTGTGGTGACCTGTGTTATGTCTCTGTTCTTAATAAAAAATTGCCAGCATCGTGACATTAACCCAATACTGTTTAGACTTGCTATCCTCCCACAGCAACATTTTTGAGTTGGTGGATGAGCATTTGCCTCCATTGGAGGCAAGTGCTTTTGTATGACACTTCTTTCTCATTTCTAGGCAAAATGATAAAGCATAAAATTGTCAGTTTTTGTGCCTTGAATTATGAAAGAAACACTTACTCTGTGATTATTCTTGGATAGACTGATTGCGTACAGAACTTCAGTCTTTTGTTGTTCGCTGGGTGCCTCTAGCTAGATTTGTGGCTCAACAACATTCTGGTTTTTAATATGAGCTGCAAAAGAGTCCATAGCCTAAGGGTATAACTTAGATATGGCTTGATAAGGGGCCCCTGGCATATGCTTTCCATAGCAGCTGTGTTACATATCAATGGATGGATAAATAACAACATCTTTTGGTGTAACAGGCACTTTGAGTATATTTACATTTAAGCAGATCTGCAGGGGAACTGTGCAATTTGTTCATTGGGGTTTTAGCTGTTTTTCCCTGATCTGACTGCCAGTTGCATCTTTGTCGCTTTCTAACAGCATTTTTCTCCCTTTTCTTCTCCAGAGGGTTACTCCTCCCCTCAGGGTGAGCACAGCCCCCCACTTCTGGTTCCCCCCACCCTTCCCATGTCCAGCTGCCCTCTCCCTAGCGTGCCCTCTTCCACCCAGGCTAAACCCCACCTGCTGACCCCCCTGTCTGGGCGAGACCAGCCCCAGGCCAGGTTGAAGCTGGCCAGGGAGTGCCCACAGAGCACCAAGCCCTCCAATGGCTCCCTGTCCATAGGCCGCACCCAGCTGACCCAGAAACAGCCATCGTCCATGCCAAGCCTCAGCAGCACCAAACAAAAGAAGGTCAGCCGTCGACGTGCCACCAATGGTTGGCGGCCTGTGGGAGTGCCCACAGAGAAGGAGGTCTTCATTGCGGTAGGTTATGCGTGAAAAAGTGTGTTAATATACACGTGTCTGTGCGTTTAAACTGAAGTTGAGCAATGGATTAGAGGGCTTTTGTCTATTTGTCTCTCTACTGAGAGCTGTTCCCCTTTATACCATTACCACAGCCACCTGATAATACCCTGCCTGCACACACCTTAGCTTCCACTCAGCAGCTTGGTAGGAAGGAAAAAGAAGGAAATATAGCTCTTGGGCGGGGGAAGATAATTGTGTTTTACCAAATAGCTCCATTTGACAGATTCCTTTTTGTCCTGATAATGAGATCTATGTCTGACTCTGTGGGTGTGTGTGTTTGCACATACACATGTGCATGTATGTGTTTCTGTCTCAGGGAGAGGAGGAGACAGCCCTGCGGCAGTGTTATGAAGGAGTGGAGAGGGATGGTGAAGTGATACGTGTCAGAGACACTGTGCTGCTACGGTCTGGTCCCAGGAAGAAGTCCCTCCCCTATGTCGCCAAGATATCAGCGCTCTGGGAAGATCCCAAAACAGGTAGCAGAGAGCTTGACAGTTGGATGGATGGGTTGTTGGGTGGATGAAGGGACAAAGACACAAAAAGTAAATGTATATCAATTAATGCCGTACCCAACCCAGAATTTTCTTAGGTGAATCAGATTTGGCCGTTCATTATTACGATTTGACCAGTTGTTGTTCTAGTTTGTTTTAATTCATCATCAGAAAATGCATTTGTACAACTTTCACTGTTGATCAACAATGTTCATATTAATCAAACCAATCATAATCAGTTATCATCAAGCCCAACATGCAGTTCATGCAATTTAAAATCTCTAAAATTCATTGAGACAGCTGCATGAAGATTTTAGTTTTGGCAGAATAATGAGACACACAGGTATATTTGATTAAATAAACCTCTTATAACTCCTTGATTTTTTAAACCTCAGAAAATATAAGTGATTAGGTTATGAAGCCAATGAAACCGTTTAAGCCTAAAGAGGTCTAAATTCACAATCCCTTTCAGAGTTCCCCCGAGGCTTTTTCCTTGTAGCAGCAGCGTGGTCTGTGAAGTGAAATTTCAGCAGCATGTTGCTATTTGTCACTTTGATCATGAGGGTGAATGTCTGTAGAAAGAGGCTACATTTGATCTGTTTTGTTGTGGTATTGCAATGCACATTGACTGCAGGGGGTTTATGATCGATAATTTGAATCAACGACTTTCAGGAGGCAGCCCTAATACCAGCGTTTTCATTGCTGTGTGTGTGTGTGTGTGTGTTTATTCGTGTGTGTGTTTGTGTGCATGTTTCTCAATCTGGCGCCCAGGAGAGCTGATGATGAGTCTTTTCTGGTACTACCGACCTGAGCACACCCAGGGAGGCCGAGATCCCAGCACACACTGTGAGGTGAGGCCACAATTAATAAGAGCTATGAATTTTCTTAATTGCCTTAAAACCCGTCATTGATCCACAGTGGCCTGGCAAACAGTGGAGGAGCGAACCAACACGCATATCGTGTGTGTCACCTTGCCAAACACAATTATTGTAAACATCTGAGCAAACAAATGAATGATCAATAAACAAATACTGCAAACAGATATTAAAGACACTCGCCGCTGCTGGAGACGTGATTAGCATTCTCTCAGCAACACTCAAAACTGTTGATTCTAGAAAAATAATCCAGCTGGTGAGCTCTCCAGTAGAATCACAATGCCAGAAATGATGATATCTCCGCCACCTCTGTCTCGCACAAACAAGGAACATGCGAGGAATGCAATTTCACTGTTGGAAAGTCAACACAATCGAACACCGCTCGTGTTTCCAGTGACGACGGATGCCTGCAGCATGTGTTTAGCAGAGCACGACTTTTTTTTGTTTGTTTGCTCATAGAGTTGGAAGCACATAGGAACAATTCTGTTGCACATGAACAATTAAGATTCACTCTGTGCTTGCAGTCGAGCAGTGTTGTCATTTCAATATTTCCTATTGTGTTGATGTGACATTCTACACCTACTGCTGGTTTCAGAATGAGATTTTCGCCTCTCGGCATCAGGATGAAAACAGTGTGGCCTGCATAGAAGACAGATGCTATGTTCTCCCACTAGCCCAGTACTGTAGGTAAGGACACACACACACACACACACACACAGTAAACCACAAACCCACATCTCACCAGTAGTTGTTAGCAGGATTTCCTTTCAAAAGGTTTGGAGTCTTTCCTTTCAATTAACACCTCAGCTTCTAGAGACATGTGGAAGCCTGTTGTTTCTGGGTATCATATCACAAATCGGTGACGCTACAAACTGTTGATGAGTTCAGGGGAACACAGGGCCGCGACAACTCGGTTAGAGAGATGTTCAGGGTCTGAAACCAGCTCTTGAAACAGCCACTGTGCCTGGTGGGTGAAAAAAATTACCAGACATTATTTTTGAAAACATCAAAATAAAATCCAAAATAAAACATTGTCTTTTCTTGTTAATGAAGGCAGGGCTATCAAAGATAGATACCATTTATTTATTAGTGAATTAGTAACAGGGTTCACGCAGTCTCCCAAGAGTAAAATTCAAGCCCTTTTCAAGCACTTTCAAGGTCCCTGAGCCAAAATTTCCAGACTCCTCAAGCCTTTATCATCTAAATTGTTACTTTAAATGCTACTGCGAAAAATAAAGTTTACAGAATTCCTGTATACCCACAGCAATCAATGTATATTGTCACTTTGTTTTTTTACCAGTTGTTCATATTAACTTTGATTGTAGTTTTGATCTTGATCGTTTAATGCTTGCTAAATTCTTGAGTGTGGGATCATTTCAAGTATTAAAAGATTTTTTTACATGATTACATGAGTGATTGTGTAAATTAAACAGAAGATAATGTTGAAAATCAAGCTTTTTCGAGGTATATATTTGAATTCAAGCATATTTCTAAATGTAATGGTAAAAATTAAGCAATTTCCAAACTTTCAGTCAAACACAGTTCAATCAGAATAGCCAAACAAATACAAAGACATAAAGAGGAAATCCCATAAAAGAGGGAAAAGGCTGCCAGTCCCCAGAATACAAATGTGGGAAGTTGATGTGTTTGATAAATTGGTTCTATTTACCCGACATAATCAATAATCACTAATCATTTGGCAGGTGGTTGGTGCTAGTTTCAGACCCTGGATTTGTGAAGACCTCAGCTTTGAGTGCAGTTGCTTTTTTTGTTTTTAGAGTTTAGCCTAAAAGATGAAGTATAGAAGTAGTGTGCTTGACTTCACCACTGATAATGGAGCATCATCATCACTGCCAGCATCACCTTTTGATTGATCCTGTCTGTGTGTTGTTTGGCAGATTTTGTGCCTTGGTGAAGCGGCGTGCTGAAGGCACACCACCT